>CALNXK010000119.1:1177500-1205000 GCA_942486035.1 Porites lobata
GATTTGGATCAGGATCCGTTTCGTGCCGCTAATAAAATCGGAACATCTAAGAACTTGAAGTCGAAACTGGGTTTCCCAAATTTTACATTTCAATCGCGCAAATACATGTAAATACATTTTGCTTAGCCTTTACAACATTATGTAATAATTTCGTGATAATTCTTAACTGTGCATATATTTTTATATAGGTTTTTAATGAGAAATCTTCTCTTTCTATTATTATTTTTATTTTATTTATTTATATAATTTTTCCTTTTTTGTCGCTCGTCGTTATCTAGATTTTCTAAAATTATCAATCCAGATAATCAACAAACTGTTCAATACACCATTTTTCCCAATTTTACCGTATTGTTCCGAAGTTTGGTGAATCTATGATAAAAGTGATTATAGCCGCTGGGATAAAGACCCCATTAAGAAAACGCATATTTATTTTTGTAAGATGTGTTTAGGTAAACACTCACCGAATGTTGCATCGAGAAATGCACTTGGTAAATCTCTCAATTTACAAATAACAATGAACATTTTCAAGTTTTGGATTCATCCTGAAAATCAA
Source organism: Porites lobata (assembly GCA_942486035.1). NCBI lineage: Eukaryota > Metazoa > Cnidaria > Anthozoa > Scleractinia > Poritidae > Porites > Porites lobata. The sequence continues at coordinate 1,178,054 of CALNXK010000119.1, forward strand.
CCCCCTGACAGCATCGCCAAACTCTGCTTAAACATATCGGACTCCTTCTACTTTCCTATCCAAAGCTGAAAATAATTTGTCAAAACATCTAAAAAACCACCAGCTAAATTTGATAAAAACAAATAAAAAACTAAGATTCTACTCCATCTTTAGAAACGAAACAAATTACTTTGAATTCATCAATCATATCCGGAATCCTGAACATAGGCGTGCAGCTTCCAAATTTAGGATAGAAAATCATAATTTAAAAATAGAAATTGGAAGATTTGCAATTCCCAAAACTCCTGAAGACCTTAGAATCTGTGATCACTGCAACCTACATTCGGTTGAAAATGAACTGCACATATTGTTTCGGTGTGATCTATATAATGATTTGAGAAAGACTCTTTTTATTAAAATCAACGACCGAAATACATTATTTACAAATTACAATGTCCATGATAAAGTCTGTTTTCGTTTTAACAATACTGATTCACATATCAGCAGGCTAACTGCTAATTTTGTCTTCCAAGCATTTGAAAGTCGAAAGGAACACAATAAATTCTACCATTCATTATATCTTCATTTCCTTAAATTTAGCTGTCTATTGTTCAGACTTTAATCGGTAACACCTGTACAAAATGGTAATACTGAATAAACTTGTTGTTGTTTTTCGTGGCATGTCTGTAAAGTAGCTATAGTTAGCTAAGAACATTGACCACGTTAAATGAAGGTTCATTGTATGTATCGCAAAGGACATTTCTTCATATATGGATATAACGTCAGTCGTAATTGGTTAATATTCTTTTTGCCCTCTCACGTCTTTTCCGTCCGTTTAAGTCTGGTTTTTAGTTCGTCTTGTTATTCCTTTTCGTTCGTGACTCTTAAGTTAACTGGCCATATTTGGTGTCATCAGGGACCTCTTTTTCCCGTTTGTTATGGGCCGTAATTCGCACGGCGTTTGCCTTCCCACCCGTTATTTATATAAACACGTTAGTTGATTCACACGGCGCATTGACTGTATTGCTGTGTTCGTCTTGTTTTCTCTCTTTTACGTTAACTAAGAGTTTGTTTTTGTGGTGTTAGTTCTCATTTTTAGGTTTGATCTGTACGTTTAGAGCGTTTTAAAGTGTTAGTTTTGTCTTCCCGCTTCGTTTCCGTAAGTGTTTGTTCTCTCATGCCGGTTTTTACTGAGTAAGTCTTGCCGTGTCACCTCTTTTCATACACAGTATGTGGCGCTTGGTCTGCGACTAAAAAATATTATCATGAAGATCATACCTGAATCAAAACGTAACGAGCTGAAATACTCCCTGAAGATAGCTTTTATGCTCCTCTCGATAATCGTGAGGTTACCAAACAAACTTAAGTATATTGCTTTTAATTCAAGAAAAGGCGACCGTGTTCAATGGTCCTTGGTCCGCGACTCAGGTAAGTAGCACGCCGAGAAAACACGTAAAAACGTGATTTTCACAATATTTCATGTATTTTGTTCTATTCTTGATAATAAAGCTATAGCTTTTTTCGGAAGATCTTGTGAGTATAAAATAGTGTGCTTTTCTTTGAAAGACTTCAGACAACAGTCTCCCTCGAGTTTACCACACGAGCGTCGACGAGCGGTTTTCAGCGCGGTCGAAAAAAATAACTTAAAACTCTGTATGTATTCGAGGTATTAAAAAAAGAGAATTTGGACACATGTATAGGGAAGATTTTCAAAACATTCTTCGAAAACAAAGGCCGTCTCTTTTCATCTGGCGAAGTTTTATTATTCAACCAAGGTTATAAGGTCGCGGACTAAGGACCACTACGCGAAATTTGGCAATATTTTTCAAGAAGTCGATTAAAACAAAAAATTTAAAGTCAGTGCAGCAACATGCTTCCAACCCGATAAACTTTATGTAAGAGGGAAACTTTGGCCAGTGGGCCAGGTACTAGAGATATATAGTAGAACCAACCGAACCATATTTTTGACCATTTAGTTATTTGAAACTTAATCATTAGTTTCTTTTTCACCAAAGATTTATAAAATACTGCATAGATAGGGCGAGCGAAGTAAGTTTTTGTTTTGCTGCAGACTTTCTCGAAACCGCGCGGAACAAAGCTCATTCTGTGTTAGTGTTTGTTGTTTTTCTGTATTTTTTTTTTTCGTCGTGTATTTAAGTAGTTTTTTTTCTTCTGTTATTTGCTACCGATGCCACCTTTGTCTCGGCATCCTTATTGTAGTTCTCTTTGTTTATTTCTTTTTGTTACGTAGTAACTTGCTGTTAGTTCTGTCCCGGAGCAAAGATGAACTTTTGTCGTTTCATGTTGATATGCTAATTTTGAAATCATGAAGCTTCAAATCGCGTCCTTAAACGTCAGAGGAATAGGACTGATAATGCCAAAAGAAGGGAGGTGTTTAACTGGCTAAGAGCAAAAAAAATTCCTATTTATATGTTGCAAGAAGTGAATGGGGTTACAAAGCGCTGTTTAGCTGCTGCTTGAGCAAACCAGGGGTCAGCATCCTCTTTAAGAACAATTTTAATCTAAATGTTATTAAAACACTTCAGGATCCGAATGGTCGTTTTATCATATGCGACATTTATTGAAGCGGATGGCAAATTGTTGACCTTGGCCAATATCTACGCCCCCAACAAGGATGATCCTAATTTCTTTGACACCTTTTTTGATCGGCTTTCTTGTTTCAAGTGCGATGATGTGGCAATCGGCGGTGATTTCAATCTAGTACTTGAAAAAGGTAAAAAGAACGGAATCGCTAGAACACACCAAAATGTTTTGGAGGTGGTACAAGATGCAATGGAAAATATGGAATTGTTTTATGTTTGGAGAATTTTTAATCCAGATTGTAAAAGATGACACCTGGTGCCACAGACAGCCAGAAATTCATATCATTGCAGACTTGATTTTTTCTTAGTGAGTCAATCCATACTAGGTATGAGACTATAGTACTCACATACAGATATCATACCAGGATTCAAAACTGATCATTCTCTGATAACGCTTAGCCTATCTTTACATTCTAATCCCAGGGGAAACGGTTTTTGGAAGCTAAATACTTCTCTACTCGCTGATAACAATTTTATTGAAATAATAAAAATAGCGATACAAGAAAAAGGTAACGAATACAAAAACGATAAACTGGTTAACCCTCTATTACTGTGGGATATGATAAAACTAAAAGTCCGCGAAAACTCAATTACTTACTCCACTTCCATTAAAAAAGCAAAAGTAAAAAAAGAAGAGTAGCTGGAAAAAGAAATTACAATGTTGGAGAAACGACTTGACAATGCTTGTAGCAATGACCCGCTAGTGAGCCAAAATGTCACTGAACGAATTAAAATCTTAAAAGAAGAACGCGAGAAAATAATTGAATGCCGAACCAAAGGTGCCATTCTTCGATCAAAGTCCAGGTGGTACAATGAAGGTGAAAAGAGTACTAAATATTTTCTTAGTCTTGAAAAACGTCATTTTAAACAAGGTACAATAAGCCAATTGACGACGGAGTTTACGTAATATCTGACAAAGATATATTATCTGAATGCGAATCTTTCTATAAAGATGTCTACGCCTCAAAAATAGACAACTCTGTGAATTTTGATTTCTTTCAGAAAGCAAATGAGACTTTTTTGACTGATGAGCAACAGGTTTGCGATGGTCTCTTAACTATAAGACAGAATGTGAAGAAGCTTTAAAATCTATGAACACGGATAAAACTCCCGGCACAGACGGCCTTCCAGTCGAATTTTACAAAGCCTTTTGGGATGACATTTCTACTCCTCTGACTCTCCGCCCTCAAGTTTGCTTACGAATCTGGCTGCTTGTCTATTTCTCAAAGAAGAGGTATCATTAAACTTATTCCAAAAAAGAGCATGGAACCATTTTACATAAAAATTGGCGTCCTATAACTCTCCTTAATACAGATTACAAAATTGCAGCAAAAGCTATAGCAAACCGTATAAAAACCATTCTCCCAAAACTGATAAATAATGATCAGACAGGCTTTATGAAAGGACGGTTCATTGGGGAAAATATTAGACTTATAGATGGCATCATCCAGTATGCTACACAGCACAACGTTCCCGGGTTGTTGCTCTTTATAGATTTTGAAAAAGCTTTCGATTCCCTTGAATGGCCCTTTATTTTTGATAAACTACGTTTTTTTGGCTTTGGACCATCTCTTATCAATTGGCTAAGGACTAGCATGTATAGTGACGGTTTGATAAGCCTTAGACCCTGAGACATTTGTCTTGGTATAGTTTGGTGTAGCTTTCAAGCTTGAGCTTGAAACTAAGAAAAAAAAAACATATCGAACTGACCAAAAAAATCTTAATCTGAGTTTGTCACAATAAAGCTTACAGTTGTTAATCGCGGTGTGACCCAAAGGGCGATTTTTCAACTCATAAAATCAACATTCACCGGCAAGTTAAATGAAACCATAAGAAAAAAAGGAACCATTTTTTTCTCTTAAAGGGTGCTTTGACTCACCTGGAAAGGAGATTAACCGTTAGTAGTTATATAATGAGCTATTCCCGCTCACCCCTCATTACTTTTAAGTTACCCCCCTGCTCAACCCTGTTTCGCAAGGGGGGTACCTTAAATTTACGAGATTAGCGGGTATAGCTCATTATATAACTACTATAAAAATAAACAACCAGAGTGATTCAAAAAATAAAATTGAATTTAAGCTTAAAGATTACAAAGAAATTATATAAGATGGGAGTCAAATCCGCAAGTAACGCAAATAACTCGCAAAGTAACAGTGAAGATGAAAGGTTTGCGAAATATAGTACCAAACCTTACACAAAACACGGTTTAGTATTTGAGAGTGAAGTTGCTTATAAAAAACTCAAAGCAATTGATAAAAGTGCTAAAAAGATTATCGGTCTATTTGCACTTGGAATAATGGATATGAAGGCATTTTTCAGTAATTACGATAAAGTGAAAGTAAATGAATCTTATGATGAAGCGTATGAGAATATTGAAATAATATTCCCAAACATTACAGAATTTAGTATGATGAAAGATGAAGATTGTCTCACAGAGTTACATTTTGCAGACAAATTTAATACACTATTAGATGTAGAATTCTTTCACTAAAATCCTATAACATTTTTGTTATAAGATTTTTGTTTTAATATAACCAATAAATTAGAATGTCGTTCAATGTAACTCCAAGAGGTGAAATTTTACCAGTATATACAGGTCATAATCTTGAAGTTTACAAAATCTATGTTGATCTTAATAAAAAATGTCGAGATTTGAATTTATTGTTAACAACACAGAGTGAATATTATGATGATGTATTTGAAGGATCTTTGGCTAAGGAAATAATGGAGATTATTAGAAAGTTAATTGAAGAAACAGATTTAGCCTTTGATATTTCAGATATAGCCGACATTAGGCAGTTAAGGTACAACTTGTTAAGAAAAAAGAAGCCTGAAAAATACCCAGGATTACCTGAATTCAAGAATGCCTTTGTTAATCAGTTTTTCTGTTATAAATTAGCTGAAGATATAGATTTTGATTCTGATGCAGAAAATGATATAGATAATTCTTGATCTCATAAGACAAACCCTGTAATAGCCATTCTTTATTATTTCAGGCTTTAGTATCTTATTAGAATATCTGCTGTAAACTTTACCGCATTTGCTAACATAGTACCATTCCAAAATAGATGTAGAATTTTTTGATGATTAATCCTATAACATTTTTGTTATAAGATTTTTGTTTTACTATAACCAATAAATAAAATGGAACCACGTTCTAGAGAAACTACTCCTACAAAAGAGGATTTGGATTTTATAGTTGATGATGGATATAGACACGATGAGGATCCAGATTATGTTCCTCCAAATGAAAGATTTATTCTCACAGGAGATAAGTTTACAAAATTAACTAGAAGAGCTAAAAAACTTGGTGCAGAATCACTTGATTACTCTACCAGAAAAAATAACAAATATATGGCCACACTTCCAAGCGGAAAGAAAGTTCATTTTGGTTCTCCAAAATATCCAGACTACTTAATACACAAGGATAAAGAGAGAAGAGACAAATATTTAGCTAGAGCTACAAAGATAAAAAATAAGCAAGGAGAGTTAACTTATACTAAACCAGAATCGAGTAACTACTGGTCCGTTAATCTTCTTTGGCCAAAAAAATTGATTTTTTAATTGTAGTTTAAGAAACAAATTATAATTAACAAAATGCAGTTATCCAGTTACGATCATTTAACCAAAGAAACCGTTATTTTTAAAGAAGCAAAAGAGACAAAAGTAAAAGATAGTAACATTAAATACAAGCGTATACCAATTGAAATCAAATACCAAAACAACAAAAAAGGACCACTTGTAATCGAAACCCCATTTCTTTTTAGCTTTGGAGTAAATGAAAAGAGAAATCAAGAAACAAAAAAGTTAGTAGGATATAGTATACCAGTATGTCTTTGGGCAAAAGATAGCGAACCAAATGAAAAAGAAAAAGCGTTTTATGGTGCTATTAATAGTCTAACATCTTTGTCTATAGAACATTTAGAGAATGAATATGGACCAGATTTAGCCTCATCTCTTTCCTCACCGTTATACTACAAACAAGAAGAGTATACCGATAAAAAAGGAAAGAAGAAAACTAGAAAAGATCCCTCATCTGCGCCAGTTCTTTATGCAAAACTTATTTACTCAGAAAAATCAAAGAAAATTTTATCTTTGTTTAAAGGAAAGGGGGGAAAGAATCTAAATCCTTTTAAAAATATTAACCAGTACTGTAATGTGAAATTGGCATTGATAATAGAAGGAATCTTTATAAGTAAAACTGTAACATCTTTACAAATAAAAGTTCATGAGTGCTATGTAAAACCATTAAAACCTAGAGAGTCTTTATTAACAATTGAAGAAGACGACGGCGAAGAGCAAAGTGATTGTGAAGAGGACAATGAAGATGACATTGAAGAATTAGTTGATAGATTTGAGGAATTAAGATTATCTGATGAAGAGAAAGATGAGTGAATAGGATTTTATTTTTAATACATTATTTTGTATTAAAAATCAACCAAATCCTTAGAACTAACCCATGAGTTAAATTTATCAGGATATCCACTCCATTTTACTAATGCCATTTTCTTTTTATTATCTCTCTTAATAATTTTTTCTATTCTAAATGTCTGCTGTTTTGATTTTTGTAACTCTTGCTCGTAGAAAGATCCCTTAACCTCTTCTCCCATCAAATCAGTAATAGAATATGTAACAGGTTTTGTTGGCAGAACTTTATCAATCACAAATATCTCCTCTGTCCAGTTTGGTGTGTAACCTTTATCAAATACCCGCCTCTTATATTTTGATATTCTAACTTTATCACCAATCGCAAACTTTGGTTTACCAGGTTTCAAGTAGATTAAATCACCGTATAAATTAGACCAAACTTTATTTTCATTTTTCTTTTTACTTGCTTCAACAGGAGACATTTTTATACTAGAATGTCTAGCGTTATTGTAATCATCAACTAGTTTATCTATCTTATCCCAGTAAACAGTGTTGTTATTAACTGTAAACATCTTCCACATTCTGTTTTTCATTGTTTTATTCCATCTCTCAACAACACTAGATTTTTCCTCGTTTTCAGTGTGATACAGTTTAATTCCATCTCTTTTCAGAAACTCTTTGAAATGTTTACTGATAAACTCAGAACCTTTATCAGTCCATAACATTTGAGGTTTACGTTTACTTTTGAATACATTCTCGAATGCTTTACTTACAGTTTCAGTTTTCTTATCTTTCAGCCCCCTAATCCATCCATACTTGCTAAACACATCAATAATCATCAAGAGATATTTAATACCTTTGTTCCACTTACTAAACTTTTGCATTTCAACTAAATCAGCAGCCCAGATTTCATCAATCCCGTTTGAGATTACTGATCTTTTTTGAAAGTTTCTTGTGATTGGTTTGTGAAGTTCGTCGGCTAATTGTTGAGACCAATCACTACTCAACGCCGACTCGCGTTTAAACCAAGTCCAAGTTTTTGTTTAGTATTAATTATTGTTCTAGCTAAAGTATGTCCCCATTGTCTTTCTTTCCAAGGAATAGCATCTAAGGATTTTACCATCTTTCTGTCTGCCTTATTTTTACACTTTCGGTTATCCCCACAAACACTATAATCAACATCATGCTGCATGGCAACAGCATCGGTTGGCCCAGTTGGTTGATCATAAATTTCTAATATTTCTCCGGTTTCCGGATCATATCTTACTTGGTTCTCAAGATCATTATAAGGGCCTGTATATTTATGCCCTGGCAATGTCCATCCACCTTTTGGTTTTGGCAATTTACCAATTTGCTTGTGAACATCAATTCCTTTTCCAATCCTTCGGTCTAATTCTGGTCTGTCAGTTTTATACTTTTTATTTGGCCTCACTTTTGTTGATAGTTCATCCATGGCTGTTCCAACAGAATCTTGAATAAATGGAGTGAGTTTATTAATTCCATAATTTACAGCTTTCTTCTGAAGATTTTTGTTTCTCATTAACTCACTTGCTCCATATCGCCCCATTTCAACTGCTTTTTTACCCATCCAAGGAAGCCCGTAATGTACAAATCCATCAACTGCTGTACCAACAACTGTATCAAAGACGCCCGCCCCTTCAGACGGGCTAATTAGTTTTTTGTCTTCTTTTTAGTTTTTCTTTTTCCACTTCCAGTTTGCAGGGGGGTTATGGGGGGAGGCACTCCCCCCATTTTAATATATTTTACTTTTTTATTTCCACAAACTGCGCATCTACAAAAGAATTGAGTTCTACCTCTTTTATCTTGTTGGTAACCACTTGGCTCTGTACAAGGAGTTACTCTTTTATCTACAATACAATAAGTTTCTTTCATTTTATATAACGTTTAGATAAAAATTATGACTACCAGATCTAATTTTCTCAAAAGTGAACTCCAAAAGATATACGATAGATTAAACATGAGTTATGAATACGCTGATTTTGCTAGATTGGAAAACGATACGAAATTTATAAAAGTATTTGAGTTGCTTATGGAAATAAGTGAGAAATCAAATATGCTTAAAAATGTAGTAAGAAATAATACGTTTTTATAGAGAGCTGTAAACTCACGCGGCGTAGCAGCAGGGGGGTTTTGGGGGGACAAGGTCCCCCCATTATCTATTTATATAATAAATGGAAGCTAAATTCTTTTCTGAGATAGAAAAAAATAATATTTGTTAAATATTATTTTTACATTACGCAGCGTAGCCAAGGGAGGGGTGTTAGGGGAACCGTAGGTTCCCCTTAAAGTATGACTTTATAAAATCGCTGTTATCATCATCAAAATGTGGGTTATGTATTACATTTAAAATACTATTACCCCGCTGTCTCTCAAATAAATAATATAAACACCAATAACCACAGAGAACAGTACTGCGATTTTGTATTTCATCCATTGAGTACACAATAGGTTTTACAGGTCCCGTGTGAAAATAGTCTAATACTTCGTTTGGCATTATCAGCCCAAACGGATCGAAATACTCATACAAACCACTTTCCCCACCAGCAGGGGGGTTTTCATTATATGCTGAGAGGAAAGGGGGTTTTGGGGGAAAACGTAGTTTTCCCCCATTTCTATAACAAACCCAATGTGTTCCAGGCCCTGTTATATCATCTAGATTAATTATTCCACATTCTTTTTTAATCTTTTTTGGTAATCCATCACGACTGTATATTCCTCTAAAATTTTTTATACCAAGTCTTTTTATCCATTCCATGAGGTCAAAGTTGGATAGAGGTTTAATCTTGAAATGGGGCAGGGGGGTTTTGGGGGCTTCCCCCATTATAAAATGGTGCCTAGTATGGGAATTGAGTTGAATGGGCTGTTTTTTCCTAATAGTAAACCCTTGCCTTTGGAGTTTTTTTTTTTATTGCGCAGGGGGGTTTTGGGGGGGAGCATCCCCCCCACTCCCATTCCTATAGGGTTGGACCATGTTCCAATAAACGGTGGTGAGCGATATGGATAACCTCCCCCATCTGTGGGTGGAACGTAAACATTTGCTGTATTAGATGACCCACGTCTATCAACCTGAAGTCCTCCTCCAAGCATCTTAGATACTAAACTAACTGCTAATGGAATTCCTATAGAAGCAAGTGTACCTAAAAATCCTCCTTCTATCTGTTTACGAGTTGGTTTTATAACTACTCCACTACCTGATTGATAAGCTTTGTTAATTTGATTTATTTGTGATTTGGTAAATTCTCTTACAATTGGCGGTAGCATTGGGAAAAACTCTGGTGTAATTGGTATACCGTAGTGTCCCCCCTTTCCGAAGATTTTATTTAGCCCAATTTCACCAAGTGCAGTGGCAGCTCCTGTAGCTAATGCGGGAACAGCTTTACTTATTCCTTTTATTGCTAAAGGAAGAACTTTTGCTCCAAGAGATGCAAGTGATGAAAATAAGTTTCCTCCGTGTTTTACAGATTTTCTAATTTGAGTTTTACTTATTTTTATATCAGATCCTGTGCCATTTGCAATAGATTTATTTATTTTGGCAATCTGTCTTTTTGTCAACATTAACTCATCATTTCCTCTAAGATGCGAATGTTTTAACCGAAGAGTCAAAGGTGACTGATTTAATATCGCAGAAGCTAGTTTTGACTTCTGTCCATCTGTAAGTGTTACTCCGTATTCCATATAATTAGACATTTTATTTTAATGTTTATACTAAAATTCTTATTTTACGTGGTGTAGACAAGGAAAGGGGGTTATGGGGGGGTGCCCGAAGGGCTTGAGTATTTTTCCCTCACGTGTAACCTCACGCGGCGCTACGAAGGGAGGGGGTTTCCCCGTTTGATATAATTAGATTTTATCTTCAAAATCTAATTTTAAAAATTGCTTTGTCATTAGAACCTTCTAGAAGCAGGGGGGTTTTGGGGGGGCGCCCGAAGGGCTTGTGCAATCCCCCCATTCAAATGATGTGTAAAATGTTGTGTAACTTTAAAAGCTTGTGTAGAATGTTGTGTAAAAATGTTGTGTAACTTTAACAACTTGTGGAAAATTCTGTGTAATCATAACAACTTGTGGAAAATTCTGTGTAATCATATGCGGTGTATCTAAGGTAGGGATTCCCTTATGCACGAAGCAATAGTTTTCCATCTTGTTGTGATATTTCTGCTACTCTTTCATGTAAGACTAGCGCGTAAATATTATAATCAGCGTTTGGATTAGCAGACAACTCGTAATGAAATGCTAATTTTGTAACACCGTCTTTTATATCCATTTTCTGTTTAGTCAAATCAAAATACACAAAAGGAAATAAACTTTTGAAATTACTTCTATTAAGTAATGTTCCACCTTGATAATCATTATTTGCATAGACGTATGTCATTACATTTCTAAAAACTCTTGACATATCTGTAGAAGGTTTAAAGTGAATATCGGGGTATTCGTTTCCATTTGCAACTTCCAGGTAACATCTTGATATATTAGCATTATTTGGCAGATCAAAAGTGTCGTATACAAACGGATTTGCTGTTTGTGAATCAATTCTTGCTGTATCAATTCCAAAAACAAATACATGACGTGGTTTTGAAATAGCATTTGTAATTCTAAAATGACCTGTCTGTTGCTGTGTATTATTTGATCTTTCAACCACCTCATTCAAATATGTCCATTTGTAAGGTTTAAGATAATTTTCCATGTACAACTTTACTCCATCGTCATTAAACGTAAGTTTTGGAATAAAAAGTTGTAGTCTTGTTATAATAACTCTACAATCATCAGCAGCTTTAAAAATTAAATTTGCATCTTTTTCAATCTCGATATTTAGTTCGATTTTTGTATTAGGAAGTAGTTTATCTTCCAATGCTTCAAAGAAAGAATATCTATTAAGAGGAATTTCACAGTTTACTGTGGCTGATGCACCTAATAGTAATTTCCTACTATGAAAACCTTTATTATAAGTTCCTTGAGCAGGTCTTTCCTCTGCCGCTCTTGAAGTATCAAGAAAATAAAATTCGTTTGTAGCAACACTCTGTGCATATGAAGGATTATACTCAAGTAAATTCTTGATATTTACAACATGATTCGCATAATTACAACTATAAACTTCTCGTCCATTTGCTAGGATACTTAATTTTTCTATAAAGGAGTTACTACCATTTACAATTCCATTATGGTCAGCAACTGCTATATTTCCTCCATCTGCCAGCTTATTTACTTTAAAATCCATTGATAATCGTGCGTTATACCAATCAAAAGGAGTGGATTCTCCTGTGTTATCAGCTACAAATCTAAGACCTGTTTTAGTTTGGTGAGCGGCATTTGCTGGAGCCGCATCTAAAGTCTGTTCCAGGTCATAAACAACATCCTCATATCTGTCTAAATATTTTGGATTTCTAAAAGACTTCATTTTATTTTAATAATTATATAATTTTATGGGGGCCCCCAAAACCCCCCTATAAGGGGAACCTACGGATAAGCCCTTCGGGCACCCCTCAACACCCCCTGCTGCTAAAAAGGGAGGGGTGTTGAGGGGTGCCCGAAGGGCTTATCCGTAGGTTCCCCTTATAGGGGGGTACCCAATTTAATAATTGTAGAATTTTCTCTTACGTGTTGAACCCCCACTAAGAAGGTTATTCAACATTTGATCTATCTCTTGTTGAGATGGGGGGACTGCGTCCCCCCTAAACCCCCCTGCTGGGGGGGAAGCAATTTTCCTAGGCGCAACTTCCCTAGATAATAATTTAACTATCTTATCACCGGCCTTTTTGCCAACATGTTCACCGGTTTTTGTTGCAGCTGCTGTCACTGCTTTTTCAACGCCTTTTTTAGCGGCTTTTTTAATTGTCTTTCCAAATAATTTTGATCCAAACGATTTAAAAACATCTGTTATTCCTTCGCCATAAATATGTTGTTTTGTAAAACTACACAATTCAGGGTCAAATCTCTTTTTATACTCTGATTGTCTCGTCATTTTTATTATAATAGTTATATAATAAGGGGAACCTACGGACAAGCCCTTCGGGCACCCCTCAACACCCCTCCCTCAGCTCATTGAGTGGAGTATCAAAGTCATAAACCAATCTATACCATTGAAATTTACAGGCCTTCCAAGTGAGTCTGTGACATATATTCTCATTTCATCAATGTGAAATGAAGAAACAGGACAATACAATGGTCTTTTAGGCTCAAACGTAAATGGATAAGATCTTGTTAGATTATCGGTTGGTATCACAGCAATGGTATTTGTATTTATTCCATTTACTATGCTATCTGTTATTGCGGTTGTGTTGATATTTAACACATCAATCGAATTTGTGATATTTGGTAGTTTTGATCCATACTCTGTTTTATTAATAAATTTCTTTTCAAAACCAATTAGGTCTCCAAATTCTGTTCCTCTAAGGTCAAGTTGATAATCACCATCAAGTGATACTAACACACGATAGGTGGATAACACAAAAGTCAAATTGATGGAGTACTTTTTTGTACCTTTAGAATCTGTTGTGTGATGAGACTTTTGATCCATGTACTGATGAATGTAATCATTAATATCTGAGTAGGAATACATTCCATCTGTAAAAGTAATTGTTTGCCAGTTGGTTCCATCATGAGTGTATTTGATTTTATTGTTTTTATAATCACTTCTAATGTTGTACCAGGAATAAGTCATGGACAATCGATCAAGAGCAAGTTGATGTTTCATTTCAGGGTCAAGTTTCAGAGATGGATTAAACTTAATAGTAAAATCACCGGGTCTGCTTGTTCCTCTTTTTTCTCTGTTTATCGAAGAAATGTGAATAGCTCGTTCTTCCATTTTATCTTATGTTTACATTAACAGCAGGGGGGTTTTGGGGGTCCCCCATTATAAATAAGTTTTCAACAAGTCATTTAGCTGTTTTTTTGAGATCAATTTCATTTGGTTGAGAAGATGTGCTATTTGAGAAAACTCAGGTATCACACCATTATTACCAGCAAGAATTGAACCACCGAGTAGTTCAAGTCTGTCTAGAAGTTGATGTGGGTTATTAAAGTAAATCATCCCAGACCCAGATTTTGTTTTGTAATACTTAAGATTAGTTAAATTTGATGCAAATATGCTTAATGTGTTATATTTTTTTATAAAATTTTTTGTGTTTTCACGTGGATTTTTATTTACTGGTTTAGCTAAATAATAACCGTTTGAGTCACGTGTAATAATTGCAGTATTTTTTATTGCTTTATTAGTCTCTTCTAAATCTTCATTAACACCATCAATTAAATTGTCAATAGTAGAAGCATCCTCTTCTAAATACTCAGAAGGTAGATAATCATAACCATACAATTTTAGTATATCTTGTGCTTCTTTGTTCATTAAATTTCTATTCAAGTCTTCAGGTGTGAATTTTGCTATTTTTGGTTTTTCATCTGATGAAGATGGTAAAACTTCTTTGACTTCTTCATCTTCTTTAGGCTCTTCAATCGCCTCAAAACTAGGTAATTGAGCCAAATCCCATTTTTTTACTTCGTCAAGTTTATCAAATCCTTCAGTTATAGCAAGTCTGTTTTGATTTAAACCTTGTGTAAGAGCAAGTTGATTAGCTTTGAGTTGTGCTATAGTCGCGTTTTGCTGCTCATCAATACTTTGTTTAATAGAATCTTGAGATTTAATAAGGGGTTTAAATGTCTCTTTAAAACCTTCCCGCATATCTTGTTTTTGCCATTTTGTTGTTTTTATAACATCTCTAACCTGTTGAGTCAAAGCGCCAGCTTCAATTTTATTTCTTGCAAATTTTTTGAATTCTTCTATATCCATTTTATTTAAACAATAGATAAAAATGGAAATACCAAATTATGATAGTACCGATGATCCAGATAAAAAATATAAACAGTTATTTCCTTTTATGCCAGCGGATACGTTTAGAATGTTAATCTGTGGAAACAGTGGAAGTGGTAAGACTAATTTGTTATATCATATGTTAATCAAACCACTGTTGCATTACGATGAGATTTATCTTTACGCACGTAATCTTGAACAGGATAAGTATCAAAAACTCATAAAAAAAATGAGGGAGTTGAGTAGTAAAATTGGATATGAAATACTTCATGTGAGTAACGATGAAATAACCCCGGTTACAGAAATTGATTACGAAGACAATCAAAAACTTGTGATATTTGACGATTACGTTTGTGATAAAAACCAGAGGTGTCTGATTGATTATTTTATTCAAGGACGACATAAAAATTGTTCTGTGGTGTATCTCAGTCAATCATTTTACAAAACTCCAAAAGATATCCGTTTGAATTGTTCTCACTACTGCCTTTATGAATTTCCGTCATCGCGAGAAGCAAATCGCATATCATCCGAATTAGGAGTTAATAAAGAATATTACCACACAGCAACTAAAAAACCGTATTCATTTCTATACGTTGATAAACCAAAAAAACGCATTGCAAAAAATTTTACTGGTAATATAAACTAATAATAAAAATGGGAATATTCAACGAACAAACTTTTGATCATCCTTTTGCTAAAGGAATTCAGGGTGCTCCAGGAGTTGGATTTAGTCTAACTGCAGATGGTAATTATGATATGAATAAAAAAAGACTCACAAATGTTGGAGCACCTAGTAATAATACTGATGCTGCTACAAAAAAGTACGTTGATGACAATTCTGGTGGTACACCGACAACATCACGATTAACAGTTAACTCAAACATTAATATGAAGGACCAATATCGTATTCTTAACCTAAAAAGCCCGGTTGATGCAGATGAGCCAGCCACAAAACAATACGCAGACAGCACATTTCTCGACAGAAATGGTTCATATACAATGATTGGTAATCTAAGCATGAATAATAATAAAATTATCAAACTTGGCACACCAACAGTTAATGATGACGCAGCAACCAAAAAGTATGTGGATGATAAATCAAGTGAATCAGTACCTACTTCAAGGCTAACAATCAATTCTAACCTTGATATGGGAGATCAATACCGAATAACAAATCTTAGCACTCCACTGGATGGGAAAGAACCCCCAACAAAAGATTATGTTGACAATACATTTCTTGATAGAGATGGATCTTACCCAATGAAAGGTAATCTCAATATGGCTAATAATCGAATATTTAACCTACCAGCCCCAAATGGAAGTAATCAACCAACACCATTAGCTTTTACAGATATAAAGTATGTTGCCCGTGATGGTTCATCTACAATGACTAATAATTTAAACATGGATAATAAAAAAATAGTTAACCTTAGACCACCAACATCAGACACTGATGGCGCAAACAAAAAGTATGTGGATGACTCAATACCTGATACCAGTTCTTTTATAAAAAAAGATGGAAGTGTATCAATGACTGGGAATCTTAATCTTGGAAACAAAAAAATAGTTGGTCTCGCAACTCCAACATCAAACACAGACGCCGCAACCAAAAAGTATGTGGATGATAACGCAGGTGATCCAGATTTAAGCGATTACTTAGAAAAAGATGGTACTGTATCAATGACTGGGAACCTTAATGTTGGTAATAATAAAATAATAATCTTAGTAAACCAACCCAAGACAATGACGCGGTAAATAAAGTTTACGCTGACAAACTGGTTCATCATACAGCAGTTCAACCAAGTCATTACAACGACCAGTTTGCTTATCTTATGTCAAGTGCGGCTCAATGGACTGATGAAATAACTAGCGGAACCAGTTTTGTTATAAAAAAAATAGGAGATTTAGCACCAAACCAAGGAAACTTTCACGATTATAACCACAAAGTTATTTATTTAGCTCTTAACAAAAATACCCAAGGTGGATATAAGTACAAAATGGGAATCAACTTTTACAGGTTAACTGCTAATACCGATTACACTCTGTGCTTGGAAATACTCAACACTGAATACGCTTTATGGCATAAGTCTCAAATAAGTGTGGACAAAGGAACTTCAACAGGATTATCAATTGGAAATGTTAGTGTGAGGAAACTATCACATAGGTACACACAATCAAATGGGCGAGTAGCATTTATGTATTATCACAGAATAATAGTTAATTTCCGGAAGTTAGCAACTGGAAATAGGTTCTTTATTCATTTTTTGGTTGATATACCACAAACTGGAACTGACTTGGCTACTTATCCAAGACAGTTTTCAGGAGTCTATATAATTACTTATGGAATTGTGGGAAAAGTTAGCAATATCGATGCAGATAAAGTTTATGATTATCACACCGCATTTGATATCAAACCAACAGAAGTTGTGTTCAATGTTGATATAAATGCAAATAATAAAAAAATATTAAATGTTAATCTTGATAGAAATAATAACAATAGCGCAGCAACAGTTGGAATGGTAAAGGAAATAAAACCTCACACTATAAACGATTTATACAGAAGTTATTTCGAAGACGTTTATGATTTTACTAATGCCACTAATTACAAATTAAGAAGAGGCGCATCTGGTATTGTTTTTAACTATTTATCTTCAAGTAGTGGTGATACTTTAAGAGATATGGGTATACCTAATAAAACCATAGATAATATAAAAAAAGAAGGGCTAAATGTTAACGGCTATAATATTAGTTTTTCTCCTAATATTGGTATTACAAAATATACTTTATGCTTAATATTTTATCACTGGAGAAATAGATCATTTGGATTATATAAAAGAGATACAAGTGGTCGAAGTATTTTATTAACATTACGTTATTCTTCAGTTAGTAATTTATTATTTTTAGTTGTTAATAAACAAAGAAGTCAATTAACCTTGCCAAGTGATTTTAATGGAAAAAAAATTGTTATATGGTTGGCAGAAGATTTTAGCCAAAATATTACAAAAGTTAAAATAAGTAACTACAGCGCAATCTTAAGCTTACAATCCGTTAGATACGCCAACGAACAAGATTTTATGTTTAATACTGAAGATGGAATTTTAAGTAAAATAATGTTTTCACCAAACTTTTACGACATTAATTCTGAGCAATATCATAAAGTTATGCTACAGGAAAAGTTAAATGGAAGTTATGTTTTATAGTGGGGGGATTGCATCCCCCCAAAACCCCCCTGCTGCTACGCCGCATAATCTACGCAAAGGATAAAATGAAGGATAAAATGAAGGATAAAATGCAAGACATCTTTGAGTTCAATCACATTGATAAATCTCTGTCAGAATCAGATATTGAAACTCTAAAAGATTTTTATAAGCACTACCACAAGAAATTTTGGTGTTTTAAAAATTGTTACAAAAGTTATAAATTTCTTGATAATGTTTTAACTATAACTGGGATAAGCCTTGTAACTATAGGAACAATTGCCGGAGGAATAACTCTTAATCCTGTTGTCTTAGGAGTTATAAATGGTGCTGGCATTATTGTTGCGGGTATTGGAAAGAAAGAAAATGCCCAGAGAAAAATTGAAATGTCAAAGATCGCATTTACGACTTATGAAAAGGTATTGGTAGAACTGAGATCAGCTCTTAGAGGAGATGAATGGGATAAACAAGAGTTTGTTGATAGGATGAAACTGATAGATGAAATGATAATTGATCAAACTCCTTTATCGGATAGATTTGTTAGTAATTATAACAAGAAGTTTATAATAAGGGGAACACCCCCTCCCTCTCTAGATAAATGGAAAAAACAGCCTTTCCTCCAACTAATTGGGAAAACTACGGATAAGGGGGTGACAAGATCCCCCATAAATAATCTAAGCAAGTAATAAATGGAGGAGTTGAGAAATTTAAAAAAAAGTTTTATAAAAAATTTTGAAAATACGCTATCTTCTGTTGGAAAAGATTTGGTAAAAGAAATGGAACAGAAATATAGCATCGACGACCAAATTTGTCTTGATTATGCAATGAGTCTTTGCCATAAGATTACTAAAATGGAAGGAGTTAGCGCAGAAGATGAGAAAAAGTGTCAGGAGTTTATAAAAATTTTTTATTATTTGGATGAGATTAAATCCTTGAGCTAATTCAGATATCTGAAAGTATATTTACAACCATCCACCTTCGAATTTGCTGTTTTACAATGATTGTTCCCCTCGCATATCATACTAACTTGAGCTCTTTTTATTCCTAGCATTTTTTCAGCAGAGTATAAACTTTTAAAATTTGTTTCTTTTTTTGTTATCAAATTTACGGCTGTTACCTTTTTTGGATTTTTGCGATAAAAACCAATCTCTTTGTTGGCTGCGGCTTTTTTACAGTTTTCACTTGCACTGACGACTTCCAAATTTTTTATTCTGTTATCCACTCTTACAGAATTGATGTGGTTTATTTGTTTGTTTTTTTCAATTAGTCCATAAAAGCACTCGTAAACGAATCTATGAGAAGAATATTTTTTAATCTTATTTTCTTGTATATATATACTAATTTGAAAATAACCGCCATGAACAAGATTTCCCTTTCTTGGTTTTCCTAGTTTAACATGAATAATTTCACCTTCTTCATTTGCCGCGTATTTTTTATATAAAGGATGTATAAAAAACTTTTGTCCATTTGCTAAAATAAAATTTTTCATTTTTATCTTATAAATTATTTCGTTAAGTCACATTTTTTTATACAAGCATAATATAAAAAAATGCTAAAGGAAATAGTAGCCTACGTTAATTTCCGCTTTCCCGCTGTTAAATCACAATTTTATAACGATAACTATATTAAAGCTTGCCTTGTACACGAATTCTTATACGCAAATTATTTTAACCAAAAAATAGACTTTTTCAAAGTTATTTATGATCTTTCTGGCTACAGATACAGTTTGTTAAGTAAATCTAATATATTATCTAATCACCTGATTTTCAATCTAGGTTTCAGATCTTTCTGGGATATATACAAAGTTGGAAGAGGCAATGTTTATATTTTTGATACTCGTTTTCAAGAAAATGAGGTTCTCGGATACTTAACAGGAATTTTGTATTGGCTTTTTAATTCTGGAGTAACAAGAGATTAAAATTCTATATTAATTTTAATATAGAATTTACTCTATTAATTTGAGATAACACTCCCACCATTTATCATAATAGTCTCGCGTTTCAGATGAAATATTAAGTGAAATTTTGTTTTTTGAGCCTATTTCCCCCAAAATTCTATTTGCGACATAAAAGACATTAATCATTCTCTTACGGCTGAACTTTTTATTTACCTCTGTCATTACTTTCTCATCTATTTCCATCAACTTTCTGTATAATTCATCCTTTTCCTCTCCTGTCAAATTTGGAATCTGTTTTATCTTTTTCTCGTAATAGTATTTCCTCTGGTAAACACTTTTCTTCCTGAAATATAATCTGTCGTACTCTTTTGGATCAAAGTAACCTAATACATGCCCATTTGTTGATCCACATTCTTCACAAATCTTGTAACCTTGATATATCGCGAAATTTTCACTGTTTTCACAATTTGAACATGGGGGCTGCATTTTTGGTTCATCTAAGTTATTTTTGGTGTAGTTGTGTAATATTTCCAAATATTTTTTTATTTGATCTTCTGATAAGGGGGGCTGCGTACAAGCCCTTGGGCACCCCTCAACACCCCCTGCTGCTACGCCGCATTGGTCTGAGTAACTCATTTATTTTTTAGTTTTTTAATTTTTAAATATTTTTTCATCTTAATGCCAAAGTATGAATTTTATCCTCTAATACCTTCCTTTTATCATCTTCGCAGCTAAGAGCTATTTTATTCACCTCTTTGGAATATATATCATGGTACCTACTTTGTATTATTTTCATACTTCGCATTTGTTTATCCCCCGTGAATAAACAATCAAAATAATGCTCAAATGTAATTCCTTTTGAAACCACAGACTTTTTTATTCCCTTACACTTCTTAACATTTTTACCCTCTTCTATTTTAAAGCTGTAAAGCTTTGGGCGGAGGCCTATAAAATGTGTTATTTGCTTTCCTGCAACTTCATCCTTGAACATTCCAATTACTTTTTTGTTTAACCCTGTTGGAATTCCAGATGGATGATCTTTTGGATAATCTGATGTATCAAACTTGGATTCCACATCAGCTGTTATATCTTTATAAAAATCTTCTGTTTGAATTTGATACATAAGGGAATCAGTATCTGTAAAAAGTAACTCAGCTTTTTTTCCATATTTTGGTTGTATATATTTATAATGAAAATCAAACATTAATGTTTTGGATAAGTCTAATATTGCTTGTCCTACGTATACTGGTTTGTTAAAATACACCTCTGTTTTTTTCATATGAGCTGCGATTAAATTTTTATCGAAAATTGTGGCTCTTTCAAAGTTAGGCTTTTTTGAAAGTTTGAGAGCTGTTTTACGATTATCAACCAGTTTTATATTTTGTCTTTTTCTAATGTTTTCTATTGTTTTGCCAAAAACTGAATTATTCATAAGTTTGAAAAAGTCTTTCTCAAAACTGTTGTCTGCTTCTTTACGCAATTCTGTATTTTTTCTTATATAAGGCTCCATCCAGGGGGACTGCTCGAAAGATATTCCTCTATTAACTGCAGTTATCCTCATTCCCATTTCAAGATATTGCCTAAGATTTCGGTAATGGACAACGTAATTTTTTCTTGGTTTAAAATGGCTAATTAGTTTTTCAACCCCATTAACATTCATCTTTTCAGGTGCAAGAGGATAATCATTATGTGTTTCCCATAGTTTTTCAGGATAGGCCAAATCAACTTCAAATATATACCCTATTTTTCCTCGATTTGACATGCTATGGTTTATTTTTTCAAGAATATCGTAAACTTTATCTTTAGTAAGATTTCTCATCCATTTAAACCCATGTGTTGGAAGATTTTGTGACATCGCCCAACCATAAAGATTATTGGCATCGAGGTATTGAATGTATGTTGAAGTTTTTTGGGTATCAAAAGATTTCATGTATTTGTTGTTAGCTTCAGCGTATCTCTTTGATATGTGAGATATACCGCCACGTATTCCCCTTTCAAACATCATTAACATATCGTAATCATCAAGTAGTTGCAATTCCTGTTTTGTTTCTTTAAGACAAGCATCCCAAGCAAGACCAGGCGATGTGTAATAATGAGCTGGATCAAGGTTGTAATGTTTCATACAAGTTTTCCTAAAATTTTCAAACACGTCAGCGAGAAGTAGCACATCGGATTTTAAATAAAGATCGTGGTAATCTCTAATTGTTTTACAATTGAAAGTATCCCATACTCGAATAGCATGATAATAATCTTCTTCACTTATATCCTCATCATTTAGCTTTGAATAAAATTCTTCCTTTGGTGGAAGCTGTGTTTCTGTTAGTTTACTAAGATTCGAAACATAATCATAAGGAAAAACTCCCTTACGAGTAATTAGATCTACATTCTTCTTAAACTCTCGTTTTGTATTATAAAAATCATCTTTTGTAAATTTTTAACAAGATTAGCAAGAGATGTTTGAAGAAACTTATATGAATCTATAAAACGAATTTCAAAATCTAAAGAAACCATTTTACCTGTTTTTCTTGATCTGTACTCACCAACTTTTATATATTTAGAGAAGGAAATGTATTTCTCTTCAGTAGATGGAATGCATCGTAATTCTCCTGGTAAGCTTGCCAGTTGCTTTATAAACAAATGAGAATCATACCCCTGAAGATTATGAAATATAACTGGTAGTATTCTTGGTTTTTTACATTTAAGATTACACTTGTTGTGAGCAGCACCTCTATACTGACCTGTAAAATGGCAATGATCCCTAACTCTATCCTCTAATAATTCCGTGTTGCAAATATGACAAATTTTCGCTTTATCAAATGATTTTTGTTGGTCTTGGGTAAGTTTAAGAGGTTTTGGCTGACAATAGAAATCGTAATAAATAGCTCTTGTTAATTCTGAAATTTTTTCTATAAATATTCTCGCTACATCATCATCTTCTTCTTTTTTAGTATAAGTAATTGGCTTTATTTTTTTATCAACAACTCCTTTAATAAAAATACAAAACCCTGATGGTTCATGTTTTTTTGATAGTCATATCTATAAGAATTTTCTGGATTAGGACTGCAAGTGTTCATTGGTTTAGTAAAACACTCGAAATCAGCATAAGCTACAAAAGGAATAGGAAGTTGTTTGTGATGATTTACAAATTTTAAAGTCGTTTTGTCTGGAGCTGGCATTCTAACATAAGCTGTCCCATTATTCTTACAATAAAAAATATGTCTTTGTAATAATGATTCTTTTGTGAATCCATTGAGACATCTTTTACAAATATGAATTGGTTCATCTGTTCTTTTTTGTAATCTGCGATCTTAATAACCGAGAAAAATTTTTAATCAGTGAATAATGGCATTTCCCATTCTCCTCATAAAGAAATAAATCTATTGAATTTTGAGGATCACGTAATGCTAACCTTAAAGTATAAAACTTTTTCTAGAATTAACTGAGAATACATTTATGCCTGGTATGTCTGGATTAGCATTTTCAAATTTTGTTATATCATTGGTTTTAACTGGAAAAGTGAATCCTTTTGAATTTTTAATCTCATGCACATATTGTTTTAGATCTGCTAAACGTCTATCATTCCTCTCTCTTGGATAAAGATAACGTAGTATGCACCACAAGAAACACTTATCATCTTTATTCATAATACTAACAATAGCTTTCTTCCTCATAATCCAATCTGGGAGAGGAATGTAGGATGAGCCTTTCAAAGGATCAAATTCAACGGTATGAATCTCAAGTTGATTTACTTCTTTAAAATACCACCCGCTACCATTCTGTTGATAGACATAGATCTTATCTGCGATGTTACGGATAATTTTTTTAAGTAAAACTTTTACATCAGTTGATATAAGATTAATATAAGTTTCTGAATGAAAAAATGCTCTGTCTTCAACTTCAAATCTTTGTTGCGGGCCTACTTCCATTTTTCCCATAATACAAACCAAGATAAATTTTACTTTTGTATTTCTATGATTTCTAAGAAAATTTTTAATAATAGTTTTTTTATTTTCAAAAAACTCTAAAGGAGTAATTCCAGGTTCTCCCTTTATTGTGTATTTGCTAGCAAAATCTTCTAAAGCTGATTTCACTTTCTCAAGTCCTTGGTTATGCTCTTTGATAGCTCTCTCAAGAGCCTTTCTAAAATAAGGAGGAGTATCTGCTGGAATCTTTTTGTTTTTAATGCATTCTTGAAAATACTCATCAAACGTTTTTATCTTTTTGGTTTTTAATTTCTTTTTGGGTTTTGGTTTCTTTTTAATATTAACACCTTTTTTTATTTTTTGATTTATTTCATCTATTTTTCTAATATCACGAATTAGTTTTTCTTTATAATTTTTTCTTAGTAATTTCTTTTTCTGGTTTAATTTTTGTTTTAATTCAGCTATTGATAAACTCGAGTAATCAGCCATAGCCTTTATTATTTTAATATTTTATTTCTTTAAAAATCAATTTTATTTTTTGAATCACTCTGGTTGTTTATTTTTATAGTAGTTATATAATGAGCTATACCCGCTAATCTCGTAAATTTAAGGTACCCCCCTTGCGAAACAGGGTTGAGCAGGGGGGTAACTTAAAAGTAATGAGGGGTGAGCGGGAATAGCTCATTATATAACTACTACCGTTCATTGAATTTTAAGCATAAAAGAAGCGTTTTCCGTTTCATCTGAGGGTCAAGTAATGAATCCAATAAGACTGGATCATATTTCTGTTGCCTAAGTCATATAATTTCCGTTTTTTAAGGTTAAGTGTCTTCATGGTCGACATAGCGTTTTCCTCCCATGCGGGCAGACACGGGTTCAAATCTCACCGTAGCTGAATATCATAGTATTCTCCAGTCATTCTTTTCTTTTCTTTTTCCCGGACCTTTTCTATAAGTTTCTTTATTTGGTAGAAGGTAAGTCCTTTAAACCAAAAATATAAGGACAACATGCAATTACACGCAGAAATATGGCTAAAAAGCTTTTTAACTGATACAAATGTGACTCTCCACAGGATTTTAATGCTAAAGGTGAAAGCACGCGCACGACACGCTTTCACTTTAAAACAAAAGAATTTATTTTAACCCGCTTTAGCACGCTTGCAATTTTGCCTCATTACCAATTTCTTTTGTTTCAGAGGACACGCTTGAGACAATCAAGCGTGAGCAAGTCGAACAAAAGAGCGTGTTAAAGCTCCGTGCGAAAAAGCACAACACGCTTTCAGTGTGCGCAAAAGCACGCAAGGCGTGTTATCTATAAGCTAAATAAATTTCCTCTACAAAAAGGAACCGTAAATGATTATGAACGGCACCCTTTTTGGTAACTATCGAGAAAGAAAAAGTTCTACCTCGTAGACCCCTGCTGATGTTCGCCTATTCAATAGGCGAACATCAGCAGGGGAGCTCTATAGAAGTAATCAACTTTTTACCTCTCATTTGCTTGGAGGTGACAAATTCTCACATCAACTGAATTCCTGTACGTCAACAAGATTTCGGTTCAACAAAGAACTCAATTACAAATTAGCCGCATTTAATAGAAGTCTTTCTGCCGAACCGGAAAGTGGCTTCTCTTAAAATTTATTGTACTTCGAGAAGAGTGATTTTACGCACTTCTTGGGGGGGAGGGGGGAATTTTCCATTGTATATTTTGTTTACTTGTATTTATTAAACACTAAGGGCCAGTTATTTAGCCCATATATTTATTTCTCAAGATCGCGTGAGAGTTCACGGAGACTGTGCGGTTTTCTCGAGTGCGTTCAGAAGCTGCCTTAACGAAAGGGTTACGACACTACCGGAATTAAAACATTATGGAAATTATTAATTTAAAGCCGCGGAGTATTTTCCCCAACAATGAATAATATTACTTCTAACTTTCTGCGATCACGCTGCAAAAGTTTTCAGATTATTTTTCAACCGAATAGGCTGCGAATTTAATGCTATGATCATGTTCACTTTCATACCTTCATCCGCATTTCATATATTTCAATTCATGCTTATGTAAAAGCAAGGCTTTTTTTGGAATCTTCATTCAAGGCCAGAACTAACACCAACCGCTAAACGGAAACTGCCTTATGCAAAACTTTTAAAATTGACGCGCTGTTTTAAATGCCTCACTGGATCTGGATGGGGTTAAATTCAAACGTAAGCGAAACACTTGCAATATTTCAAAGAGCACTTAAGCAAGGCGATACAATACTGGGAACTAAATGCTTAGACAATGTCTTAAAAATAAAGCTCATTTCCCTCTGAGACACCCGGAGAATATAATTCTCACAGAGCCACAGCCTAAAAAGGCTAAGCTACTCTGTTGCATCAGGAAGGCCAAACTGTTTTACTTAATGCTAGACGGGCATTCAAACAGTATCTCGCCTTCGGCTTCGTCAATAAGAGATCTGGGTACGAGATTACCAATTCTAAAGGGCTTTTTATGGAAAAACTATTAGTGGTTTTTCGTCCCATTGAAACATGTGGAAGAAACAGTCATCATTCAGTCCAATAAGCAATTCAACATTAGAATACTGAACTTTTCGATGTTTGCCGTTCAGAAGCGATTACTTTTGTATTGACTAGTGCGTCTCTGGAATGAATCAGTTAAAAGCTTTGCAGCTATTGTGGCCTCTTTATTTTTAAATTAAAAAAAGAAGCCACATTCAGGTGTAGAATCAGTCGCGTCTTGGTCTGTTGTATCTTGGAACACTGTTGGTTGGTTGTTTTATAATTATCATTTGAAAAATTAAACACGTCAGTTTGGTAGTCACCTGAGGAGGGAGGTAGACTCGTCTTTCCATTATTGTAGTGAGGCCAGTCATGAAAAATGATGGAATTACTGAGGATATGAGCAACAAATGACGCAGCCATTATACTCGCAAAGGGTCGCCATGCATTTTTCTCAGAGTTTTTGCCATCTGCGAAGTCCGACACGCCTTTTATAATTATCCACTCAACGTTCAGGTCATGTGCTGCTGAGTAAACACCTGAAAGTGAAGATAACATGTAGTAGATAACACATTTCCAAGAGAAGGATCTGGAATTTGACCAAAGATCTAAAAGTATGATGGGTTTTTGTTTGAATCAGCTAATGTTTTCCTTTTTCGACGTTCCAAT
>CALNXK010000119.1:1210000-1215000 GCA_942486035.1 Porites lobata
CTACTGCTGAAGAAGAAAAGGTATTAAAAGTATAATTGTTTTAAATAGGCTGTTCTTTGGATAGTAATGTATTGAAAACGGTGAATATCGAGCGATCATGGCAAGCTTTGTGAAGCTGTATGATGATTGAAATTTTGATTTTATTTACCTCGAATATAACAACTTGCTTAAACAAATAAAGTTGATGATGATGATGAGACGATGAAGGTAAGGTAAAGCGTGTCTGTCTGCTGAGCCTTGGCACAGGGATATGAAAAGATGTTGGCAGGCAGTCAAGAGGTTAATATGGACTTGGTTTGTTATAAAAAATAGGACTCAATGATTGGCAAATGAAAACTTTTTAATTTTAAAGATTTTAATAAACGTATGAAACATGAGTTATTACAAACAAGAATAGTAAACAGTAGTTTGCACGTCATTGTTTTAGAATTATGTTTAAGTGAACAATTTTAACATGTTTTTTTTTTGTAAAACTGGTTTTTGTATCAATTTTCAGTGGTGACGTGACTAAACAGAACTTCAATCTTAGATGTAACTACATGTGTACATCCTAGAGTATGAACTGTTATGTTAACCAAAACGTGTTTATTTTTGTAGCAATTCTTAACTTACTATTATGTTAACCCAAACCCGTTTTTTGGTTTTTGTAGCAATTCTCAGTACTAGCAAAACTTAACAGAACTGTAATGATAGATGTAACTAGATGTACATCCTAGATTATATACTACTGTGTTAACCAAACTGGTTTTTGTAGCAATTCTCAGTACTAATAAAATTCAACGAAACAGAACTGCAATGATAGATGTAACTACATGTACATCCTAGAGTATATACTACTGTGTTAACCAAACTGGTTTTTGTAGCAATTCTCAGTACTAATAAAATTCAAATCGAAACAGAACTGCAATGATAGATGTAACTACGTGTACATCCTAGAGTATATACTTCTATGTTAACCAAAATGTGTTAATTACATGTTAGTTACTCCTTTTGGGCAATCTTGAGGACTACTTTGGTTGTTGTGTTGTATGTGAAGTTTACTGCTGGAAGATTTAATAAACTGTTTGTGAGAATGTCCCGAGTTAATGTTGGCTGGCTTTTTGGTTTTGAATTGCCAGTATCTGCTTGATTGGCTCCTCAAACAATGTTAGTTCTAGGGACTTCTCATCAGAGAACTGTACCATTACCTGAGCATACCAGTGTTGAGATGCAGGTTTAAGTTTTTTGCTTCATGTGACAATTTTGCACTCCAAATATGCTGCTCCAGTAGATTGCTCTAGTTTCTTTTTACACTTAAAGCAAGAGAAGTACGAGTTGATGGAAACTATTCCCATTATTTCTCCTTCGACGGTTGTGGATACAAATTGTGTAGTGTCCTGAGTTAGTGGCACAGCTAGGATTTCAGTAAAATCTTCTGTGAGTCTGATTTCAGTGCCATATTTAGCAGTGTTTAAGTAAATGGTTTCATTGTATTTGTCCTTTTCGTACAGTTACATTGTGGAAGATATATGTTCGGTTGTTTTCCACTTGGTTAATAAAATTCTCCCACAATACCATTTTCATTGAAGCTGTAGGGTCAAGCAGAATACAGTTCACAAGAGTTAAATCTCCTGCTTTTTGCTGTTTGGACATGTTGGTTAGTTTGGCCTTTACAGTTATATGCTGGCCAACTCGAACAGATTTGACTGACAAAAGGGTGGTTGAAGATTGTATTTGTGATCTTTGGAAGTCCAGTTCTGGATAGTGTTCGACTATGACATCATGTCCCATCAACAGATCACTGGTGTTTGCATTGGTGTCTACTTTGAACCTTTTAATTTTATGGGGCTCTTCTTGTCCTGAAAGTCTGCAAAAATCTTGCGCTTACTTGGTGAGAAGCACACGGCTCGGGTAACTGATTCATCCCTCCCTTGCAACTGGCATTGAAAAAAACTTTTCGTTATACACAGCAGAAACATTATGTATGTATCCCACAAATTCTTGACTTGAAGAAGGAGCACCAGTGCTGTGAGTAGCTGTTTGCTTTGAGAAATCATCCATGACTGAAAAAAAAAAGAAGACTATTAATAAATAAAGGATTATTGCCTATAAAAATAAAGGACACAATATAAGCTAAACCAATCCTTTGAGTATATAATTACTGAAATATAGTGGATATTTACCTGATGATTACTGTTAGGGGAGAGGGAGGGTACAGGGATGAAGGAGTTATAGAAATTACTGAATCTTTGTAGTGATTATTATGATTATGTAGTCATCTTTTAGTATGGATTGTATTACATCTAGGTGTGGTTGTGTCCTTATCTGTATAACAGGCAAGAAAAGTTTGAATTGAAGTTATGTTTCTGTATTGACATAGTTTATTAACGCACATATTGTTTTGTGGTCTGAAAAATAAGTTTCTAACAAGTGTAACTTTGCCTGAGATTCTGGCAGGTTAGTATAAATGTGGTCTATAGCTGTTTTGCTGTCAGTGGTATACAAAGATACTAACTGTCTGTAGTTATTTTCTGTAATAAATAGATTATATAATGGAACTCTATCAGTTTGATTTAACCAGTTTACATTAAAATCTCCAAGGAAAATATTGTACTGTGTAGTTGTATGTAAAAGTACCTGTCTTAATGCAATACACAATTGTGTTACTGGCACTTTTGGGGATCGATACACACCAATAATGGTGAGATGAGGTAGATACATGCATTTAATGATAGTCAGCTCAACACCATTCCTATTTAAACAATAAGGAGAGCCAGGAATTAATTGGATTCTGCTGTATACTGCTGTACCTCCAAACGGTCTTGTAGTGTTATTAGAGTCACAGTCATTTCTAAACAAACTATATCCATCAATGGCATACATGCTATCATGATCTGAATGAGTAAATCTTGTTTCTGAAAAAAAAATGCTTATGTCAGTGTTTGAGTAGTTGAGATCTTTACGTATATCATCTATATGTTTGTGTAATGACCTTGCATTAAGATAGCATATTTTTAAAGAAAGTGGACTTTTACTATAAAGAGGAGATACTGACAGACTTAGACCTGAATTTCGTAACCGTCTCATTTCTGTTTGTACATCAGGACTGACAGCTATTTTCTTTTCACAAAGATTAGTTATATGTAATCCTTCTATGGTTTTAACTCTGCTAAGACCCACATAATGTATGTGAGGTATTGCCTTTTTAGTATCAAAGTTAACAACTATTCTACTCTCAGTGTCACCTTGTGATCTGTGAATAGTTTTAGCAGCAGCAGGCCTCAGAGGGAATTGTTTCCTCACAACTTGAGCTGTTCTATTTCTTCCTACAGCAAATTGTGTAGTAATTGGTTTGATAGGTGTCCAAGTAGTTTCTATACCCTGTGCATACAAGTGCTTATTATCACATCTAGTTTTTCCCCCTACATCAGCATGATCAAACTGTACCCATATTATACCAGATGGTTTGTTTTTCTGATGTAATTGTACTTTTTAACAACATTTCCAGCACCATTTGTCATGCCATCTTCAGTTCTTATATTCATTGCTAATTCTGTTCTTTCACCTTCAGCTACATGAAGATTAGAGACAATTTGTTTTGTTTTCCTTGGGTCATCAGGTATCTGCTTCATTATTTTATCCCTAAGCTCTGAACAGCTTGCTCCTATTACACTATCTTGCGATTTAATAGAGTACTTTCTGCCTTTTGCTGCTTGGTGCACCTTTTCATTGAAATCATTTACCTTTTGTTTTGTATAAAAGATGAGGAATATCCATTAGGAAGTTGAGGTCACTTTTTTCATCAAACATTCTTTCTTTAAGTTTCAGAATGTCGTCAATTGTATGGATGCCTTCTCTTAATCTGTTCAAGATTTCAGCAAATAATTTGCTTTCTCTCTGTCTCATAATTTCATGTAGCTCGAACATTTTAAAATGTTTTTGCCATAGGTTTGGAGCAAGGATGCTGTATTCTGAGTTGTCTAAATCTTTAAATATATAGCCATCCATGACAGGCTGAAGTTGAAATAAATCACCAATAGCAATTATACTGATACCTCCAAAGTCATCCTTACTACCTTTTATATCTTTAAGTCTATTGTTGATTTGTACATTAAACATGGTATTTCCTACCATTGATATCTCATCTATGTATATCAGTTTCACACCTCCCAGCTGGCACCTGAGAGTATTTAGTCTACTAGAATCCAGTGGCTTATAGTCTTTCAAAGATTGACAGGCTGGTATTGCAAGAGCACTATGTATTGTGTTGCCTTTGATATTATAGGCTGCTTTACCAGTAGGAGCTAACATTAAAACCTTTACTTGATGAAAATCATCTCCAGCTTTGGTGTTATAGTATTTTAAAGCTGCTTGATACAAGGCTTTTGTAACATGTGATTTACCAACACCAGCTCCTCCACTGAGAAAACTATAGAATGGATCATTGGATGTTTTCATAAGATGTAAGCTATGGTAGAAGAATTCCTTTTGTTCTTTATTTAGTGTCTGGACCATATTACGGTATTCGCTATCTGGTATTTCATTTAATATAAGTCGCTCAGTGTTAGCTGCAGTAGATGGAATGCCTATGTCTTCTGAGAGGTCATAGCTCTCGGTGAAATCAGGGTGCAAATCTTGTGCACCTTCAGCCTCATCATGAAGTTCTATATCCTGAGTATTGGGTGCTATCAAATCATAATTATTGCCATTTTCTTCCATGCTACTTAATTTTTCTTCAATTTCATCTAAGTCTTGACTACAAACAGCATATAATTTCATTTGCTCCTCTATTTGTCCTTTTAATAGCAAGTAATTTTCTTGGTATGAAGAACAATTGCCAATCAAGTCAGTGTTTTCATTTCTCCATGATGTGAATAGCATGATTAATTCTCTATAATGTTTTTCAGGGTCTGCTATCTTATTAAAACCAACACTTCTAATAATTCTTGCTTTTGAACGCTTTTTATTCTTTTGACATTTAAATTTATTTTGGCAAGTTGCATTATGATCATCATCACCAT
>CALNXK010000119.1:1225000-1227500 GCA_942486035.1 Porites lobata
AATTTCAAGCTCCTAGTGGTTTTTGTCCGTCAATATTCACCCATCAAAATCTAGACCAATCTTGGTCGAGGTTGTCATTTGTAGGCGGGAACAAGGAGGGGTGGCTCGGTGACACGTAAAAGAGGAAAAGCAAGTCAAATGTTTGCATGTATATTATTAGCAAGTAATCAGACGGTTATTCTCGTACAATTTGGGATAAATAAGCAGTCGTAAATTTTTCAAAGACCACAAAATTAATTACAATGTGGTTAACCTTTGAAAAATTTACTTGTGCTGATTCATCCCAAATTGCACTCGAAATCATGTGATTACCTGTAATAATAATAATAATAATAATAATAATAATAATAATAATAATAATAATAATGGTTTATTAACAGTGTATCCACCTAGTGGCTCTTCACCTGTTAAAAACTACAATATAAAAAAATGAAAAACTATAATATACTACAAATAAAAAAAATTGAATTGAAATCTACAATATAAAAAGCAAAACTATCGGACTATAAAAGGATATTGTACAAAAAAATAAAAATGTTATAAAGATTAGTAATAGTAATACACCCCTATATGCAATTTACAAACTATTTGTGACCCTCCACAGGATTTTAATGCTAAAGGTGAAAGCACGCTCTTGATTATCTTCAGTTTCTCGCTCACCAAAATACAGTTCTTCGACGCTTTCCAAACAAACTTCCAGAAGAAACTGTTTCCAGCCAATCCCTCTGTATTTTTAAAAGCAAACTAATTTAGTTTTCTTTTTATCAGTAGTTTTTTAATAGTTTTTAATAGTTTTTTTTAATAGTTTTTAATAGTTCTGTATATTCTAGTATAGTTTTATTTATTATTATCTTAGAGTTGGCGTGATGTCCCAAACGATTTTGCCGACATAACGATATTTAGATTTAGATTTAGATTAGATTTAAACTCATCAGTGTGCCATTTCGTGAACGCTCCATCGTAACTGATTAACTGTTTCTGTACTCAAGAAACGATTGATAACACATTCATGCGTCAGTGATGCGTGCAACGGATACAAACATCAGTTAATTAATGACTGTTTTAGCGCTTTTTGAACAGTAAACAAAAAATGTCTTTTTTAACAGAATTCCGAAATTGTATGGTGCTGTTTTGTTTGATTCTTTGTTTTTGCCACGATAATACAGCGTGTTATAGAGTACTAAAGCTCGATCCGAGAATTAAATCTCTATCAGTCACACACTGAGAAAAGAGAAAAAGAACTAAACTAAAAGTAGTCCAAGTGAAATTCTTGAAGACAATCATTTGTTCGATAAAGATCGGTCATTGAATTAATTCATCGAGCTCGATCTAAAGGGGTGAGGGTCAAGCTGCTCGAAGGTGATGTCGTTTGAAGTTATGGCGTCCAAAACCTGATAATATGAGTTTTGTCGCCCAAAATTCACAGAAAAGTCGCCCGCAATCCTCCCTCACTCTACAGTGTTTTTAGCTTACAGATTCTTGTTTTTTTTCGTGCTGTGAAGAACGAGATATAGTACACGTTTACAGCGCTTGATTCGTCTTAGCATAGCGTAACGAGATATCTTCACATAAATTATGATTGATAGCGCTTCGTTCGTCAGGGGCACCGGACGGCGATTTCCTCGACTCCTAAATGCATCCTAGGACAACTTCAGTCTTTTCGAAATTACAAGGGCTTCAGCATTATTTTCCCGAAAAATTTAGCTTCCAATTGAAAGTTTTAGGAAAGTGAGAATTTTATCGTATTTCCGGTTCCGAAAATTTTAGGATTCCTTAATTCTCTACGAAAAATAGCTTAACTTGGGGAGTGAAGTGAAAAAAAATAAAACTTCAGAAAATCGTAAGGAATTTGTTAGATAAGCTTCGAAAATTGTACATGCATGGAACGGTCATCTAGAAATGTTTAGCCTTCCTCAACCTATAGAAAATTCTAGGCAGTTTTTGTTTTTCCGATTTAATTACCTTCGTTCGTCTCGGCATGGCTGAAAGAAATCTATTACACTAATTTATTCAACTTCATTTCTCTGTGCATTACTGCTAATAAATATTCCGGTGGCATAACTATAATTTTCAGGCGACATAACTTCAGTGCCTCGCATGCGATAGCAGGCCTCTTTGCGATTCCGGTCAACAGCCGACAGCCGGAGGAATTGGTTTACACTGATCTCCCGTTAATTCCAGGGTAGACCACCATTAAGTCGTGATTTTCAAATGGCTACGGTTACGATCAAATTCCAAAACAGTCTCAATTGGTATATTTGATTCACTTCGACCAGTTATCAATGCTGATTAAATCCGCTGAAAACCCAAGCCATTTTTATCATCTTAGCAGTTTTAGTAATCAAGCGTGTTCAGCGTGTTTTACCCAAATTGCAGGCTAAGCTTGCTATAATTCGCACACTTACCGTGACATATGGCACGTTACAAAAAAACAAAAGGGCAAGCGTGTTAAATTTACCAAAACAAAAGCAAGTGTGTCCGTCTTTGTTTTTTCTATTTA
>CALNXK010000119.1:1232500-1245000 GCA_942486035.1 Porites lobata
CATGCAGCAATATTTGTTTGTTCCGAAAACACATAGTCAGTGTCATTCAGGTATACAAGTACTGTTTCAGTATCAAGTGCAAGTTCAATTCACCTCGCTGACGAAAACCTACATATATTTACTAAGCGAAATGAAAGCAGAGCCTGATCTCAGCTTAGTGTAGGATGAGCCTTGGTAAGATACAAGTGAACCTATAAATCCATGTAAGTTCAGTTAATTCAGGTCACACTACAGTTGGTTTATATTTTATGCGTTTTCAATGATGTTAAGTCGCTTGGTATCTGACACTTCAATAAGCTTTAACCTAAGCTATTTCATGATTCACTGTTGCATCTGAACGACCTTTTGTTACCGAACACTGATTGACGAATAGTAAAAGTTCGTGCTGTTTTCATTTCACTTTGAGCGTTGTCGCGCACATTATCTTTGCCTGCGAATACAGCCGTCTCTCCTCAGCCGCTCCTCATCGTTCGCAAGGCTACCTGTATCTAAGCATTTGTGAATAAAATAGCTGAATTCAATAACGGTGTTGTTTACTGTGTTGTTCAATAGAATTTCTACGTTCATGATCCGCCGTGATTCATTGTGTTAATACTGGAACTATTAACTAGGGCTTTCTTGTTCACGTACACAATTATAAAAGCGGTTCTCAACATCAATCACTTTAAGGTACACGCATATGTTCACCCGCACTTCCTAACGCTTGGTTACTGCTACTATCTATTACATGTGTAACAAGACGCTATGGGAGCGTGCACTTCGGCGTCGTGGTTGTGGAATTAATTGTGAATGCGGAGAAACAGTTAGTCTGCTATACAGCCGTTTTTAGTGTCGTCACGCAACGCCCCTCCCCACTAACGGCTGCTGAAAATCGAACCACATTCCTTTCCCGAGATTAGCCAATTAGAACTCAGCTCCCATTTTCTGGAAGGTGTTCGCGCCACGTTTGCGGTATGGTGACTCCTCCAATCACAGCTTTGTTTTTATCCGTGCCCCATATGTGAATGACAGAACAATCAAAGTCGTCGCGTGAAAACAAGTAATCAACTAGAGTAGTGTTGTCGTAGTCGAGTCCTTTCAAAATTATTGAGATAAGCACCAACAGTAAGCAAATCGAGCAAATATGATGCACAGCATGGATGTACTTATAGCGTTGCCGGGTATAGTTTCGAGAAATCGCTTATCGATAATTCATAAGATTGCTTTTGTTTGAATCAGTACCCCTGAGAGTTTAATCTTCACAGTCTTCACATGCACAACAACACAATGAGCACATCCGGCACATGAAATTCATCATACATATGCACGATAAAAAGAACCAACCGATCCTGGTAAAAGTCTTGTAGGCCTATCAAACCTTTTTTTTTCACTTGGAACTTTGTTAACCGCTTAAAACAAACTTTTCTGTAAATAACCTTTTTGTTGCTTGCAGACACAGAGCCCAACAAAATTCAGCGACGATTGATTGATTTGTCGAAAACTGAGAAGCTGTTCGCTCCTAGCGCCCTGCGGCTCACGTATTGTCAAGTTTCTTATACATGATTGGTTTGTTCGTTAGACCACAAACACAAAGGGAAAGGAATGTGGTTCGATTTTCAGCAGCCGTTAGCGGGGAGGAGCGTTGCCTGACGACACTAACAACGGCTGTGTAGCAGACAAAGAAACAGTAAGAAATTATATTTTTCCGGATACCCTTCCGTACAAATACCCTTACTTTTCTCCTTTGAGTGCTAGACGTCTTGACTTCTTCACCGGAAGTCTGCTAGTACGAGGGGTCATCTCCGCCAATATCCTGTTTCAGATTCTGTTATGAAGAACCTGTATGCTATGACTTTTCATCAAATTCCACGTTTTGATTATAATTTCTGTCATAAATAAATTGCGCACGACGAGATCTCAGTTCCACTTCCTTTATTTCCTCTAAAACAACACTTTCCTAATGTACAGTTAACTCCACGCCTTCTCCAGCAACGTGACTAACATCAGTACACTCCCTTACAAAACTTGCTGAAAATGCACAATTTCCACAACATCGCAACACCGTACCTTTTCCTTGATCGTCCTCTTTCGAATCACTCTTGCTGCAATAATCTACAATAATCGAAATTTCGTCACTCTCAAAGTTATACACATTTCTGTTCCCAATTTTTTTCCATGAAGGCATGTAACTTGTGCAATCTTGACTTACTTAAAATTGATTTCGAGATATCCGGTCTCACTTCGGAAGCAAACTGCAAGTTTACGACATTTTTAAACGTCCGAAATCCTTTAATACTTTGTCCTCCGCCTCAAATATATTAGGGAGCTTTAGCATCGACGACGGCAACGGCAGCGAAAACGTCAGTGTTAAAATGAATTCCCGTTTTTTTCAAGCTTTGTCGCGTTTATTCCATTTTGCTGAAAATGGCAAGTGTCGGCAAATTTCCCTGGAGTTGATCTCTTGAGGACCGCACTGAAGTTTAGAGAGAGAAAAAGAGATTTGTCGTCGCTTGTTTACGTCCTGCATAAAACTTACAATTAAGCATTTTCACGTCGTAGTCGTGCAAGGACGGTAAAGAAGTGTACAAAAAAGCGTGATGCACGTGCAAAGTTGTTGTTTTGGGTAATAAACCTATTGCTTTTTGACGTTCTCGTTGCCGTCGCCGTCGTCGTTGCTAAAGGTCCCTATTGATTGAAGCCGAAAGAACTAGACGTGATCTTGCGATATCTCCAACTCATTCTGGTGTCACCACGTCAAAATCCAAAACAAGCAGACAAGTAACAAACTTGCCTGCCGAATCTTTCTCGTACCTCGTGCATAACTTATGGCTATTTTTCACATCTCAAAGTACCTTGGTCGCAGTGGCACAATCGGCTAATCCCTCAGTTTAGTGTCTCACCTGATATGCAGAGTCAAACGTAAGCTGGTTCAAACCCTGGGCAAGCAAGAAATAATATTTATTACTTCGGCGCCGCAGCTCAGGAATGTTCCAAAGTTGCATTCGGATGTCCCGAAGATGCTTAGGAATTAGTTCGAGATATCTTCGAGTTCTTTGATTTATTCTTTCAGGGGAAAGTAATAATAATGAGAAAGTATTACTTCTGAAAGAAATAAAGAGTAAATAATTATTATTTCTGGCTTGCCCCGGGTTTGAACCGGCTTACGTGTAACCCGTCATATCAGATGAGTCTCTAAATTGAGGGATTAGCCGATTGCGCCACTGCGAGGCAAGGATTGACGCAAGCTATTTTGAGATGTGAAAATAGCCATAAGTTATGCTCGAGGATTTGCGACGCTGAAGGATGTCGTAATCTCGCAGTTTGCGTGCGAAGTGAGGCCGAATGTCGTTAGAGGTATCTCGAAATCAGTTTTAAGTAAGTCAAGATTACACAAGTTACATGTTTGGAAAAAATTTTGAGACAGAAATGTGTATAAAGTTTGAGAGTGAAGAGTTTTTGTTGACTGGAGATTATTGCAGCAAGATTGATTCGAAAGAGGAAGATCGAGGAAAAGGTGCGGTCGTTTGCGTTGCGTGAAGACGAAGCGATTTGGAAAGCGATAGATTGTCAACAAGGAGAAGCAAAACGCAGTTACCATGGTTTCGTAACCGTTGTGATAAGCCGATCATTATCATTATTCTTCTTTTAGTTTTGTTTGGAATAGTAGGTGTTTTTATACTTGTTGTTGTATTGTATGTTATTGCTTTTCATAACGTTTATGTTGCGATGTTGTGGAGATTGTACATTTTCAGCTAGTGTTAGTCACGTTGCTGGAGAAGGTATGGAGTTAACTGTACATAAGGAAAGTGTTGTTGTAGAGAAAAGGAAGGAAGTGGAAATGAGACATTGTCGTGTTCAATTTATTTATGACAGACTGATTATAATCGATACGTGGAATTTGATGAAAAGTAAATGCATACACTCAGGTTCTTCATTACAGAATTTGAAACAGGATATTGGCGGAAATGACCCCTCGAAATAACAGACTTCCGGTAAAGAAATTAAGACGTCTGTAACTCAAAAGAGAAAAGTAAGGGTATTTTTAAGGAAGGGTGTCCGGAAAAATATAATTTCTTACTATTTCTCCACATTCACAATTAATTCCACAACCACGACGCCGAAGTGCACACTCCCATAGCGTCTTGTTTATTCTTTATTTCTTCCAGAAGTAACACTTTCTCATAATTATTTCTTTTCCCTGAAAGAACAAATCAAAAAACTCGAAGATATCTCGAACTAATTCCGAAGCAACTTCGGAACATCCGAATGCAACTTTGGAACATTCCTGAGCTACGCGAAGCCTTAAGAGGCCCTGCGCCTAAGAAACGACCGACGATTTCCGGCTAAAAAATAAGTTATTGAATACTATTCAAAAATGAATTTTTGTTCTAGTTTCGCTTAAAACCAAAAATATCGCGCCGCAAACGTTTTCCGTCTGATAGCAGCAAATAAAAATTAGGTCGAAAATAAGCCCCCGCAAAAAACGGTTCAGAAATCACTATCGCAACGTAAAATAATGAGAAAACTACACAGTGATGAAGAAAAAGGCCTTTTAATGCAATATCATTCGATAAACATCGAAAAACTGCCGAAGCGAATAGAAAATATGTTTTCAAATATTGCATATTAAATTAGATGGAGCATTGGAGCTGATTTTAAAATAATTATTTCTCAAAAGTCCAGCGCTGCTGAAAGCAATCAGAGGGAGGAATCAGACATTGAATGGAAATATATTACGATTCTGGAAAAACATTTTTCGGCCAAAGTACACTGACGTTGTAAAAACCGATCAAAGTTACCGTATTTTTCGTTATGTGTTGCCACTTAGGCGAAACACTTTTCTATTGCCAATATGACCGAGGGTAGCGTGGTAAACGCCACTTTAAACCTTGCTAAGCGCTCAAAACCATCCTAAATAGAAGAAATATGGAATAGACCTTTTTACCGATACGGCGGCCATATTGAATTAATTCGATTTAAGGAGTATTATAGGATGCCCAGGGGGCATGAGAACATTTCGTTTGTATTTTTGAGCGCTTTTCGGGACATTTTTTCTTAAAGTTTTCTTAGAATAAGATTGTAATGAGAGAGAAGATCCGTGTGCCGTGTTTGGATGTAATAATGATCGCCTTTTTCTAGTTTAGTATAAGAAATATGGTCTTTCACTGTATATTTCTCGGGAAAAAGGCGATCATTATCACATCGCGCAACTTGCGAGTTTTTTTAATTGGGCTTTATTTTTGCTGCTTGTTGGATCAGGACCTAAAAGGTCAATGCCGATAGAAAAATTGGGCAGTTCTTCGCTGGTTTCTTCCGTATTTTAAAGAGAAGGAAAAGTGCACTGCAGCTTAAAAGACGACAACTTTGCAGCCAGGTAAAAAAAAAATGTTCACGTCATCTTATTTACGCATGGGCGTGCGTAAATTTAAAGGGGCAGTCTCATGAGTTGCGCATGCTCGGGAAATCGTTTTCACAACGCTCTTGTTTATCATGGCCGCCATGATGGATTGTTCGGTATGGTGGAAATATTTTGCTTGGAATGTCCTCAATTTCTTTATTTTGACATTTAGAACGCGCCAAATCGAACTCTTATCGTTAGGTAAGATAACAAGGATGTAGTTGTAAGAGTTCTTTCAGCACGAAGCGCAAAGGAAACAGTAACAGAGGATGTTTGTGCAAAGGCCAGTGCGGAGACAGTTGTAATTCCAGTTGTAAAAATAGGGTAAGTTGTCATCGTAAGAAAATTATAACGATTGCATTTCTAGTTTTTCTGAATCTTCTCTTCGGTAGAAATTCATGGACGGTTATTTTTGTGCCTTTCAGGAATCGCAAGGAGGTGCAACCACGAGGAAATCTTGGCTTTCGCCTGGCAAGTGACGCCAACCCACAAACCGAAAGATTATCAGATAAGAAGAAGCTCAGAGTGAAGGAAAATGACGATGTCAAGGTGGCATTTGGATTTTTTTACATTTCCAGAGACTAACGCAATGGCACAATGACATATACATGTCAAGGTGAATAAAAAAGTGTGCTCTACAACTACAGCTGTACATGACTTTAGACAGCTGCTTTTATAGTATGATGTGGATAACTTCTTTAACATCTTCGGTTAGGGTAGCTGGTACCCAGGGGCCCCACTCACATATTTTAATGACGGGGGGGTCCGACAGAGGTTCATATTTTATACCCAAAAAAATCCCAACTTCAGAATTTGTCTACCCCAAAAAATCTCAACTTTTTTTAGCATACCCAAAAAAATCCCTCAGTGTTTTTGCATCAGCAAATTTTATTATTTATCGTCTGAAATAACTGAGTCAGCGA
This sequence comes from Porites lobata, assembly GCA_942486035.1. Lineage (NCBI taxonomy): Eukaryota > Metazoa > Cnidaria > Anthozoa > Scleractinia > Poritidae > Porites > Porites lobata. The sequence goes on from CALNXK010000119.1 coordinate 1,238,801, forward strand.
CACATCTTTGTATGGGTTCATAAACCACTTTAGCAAGCTTGATGTTATGTTACTAATATTTTCAGTGTATTTTCACGAGAACTTCTTCATACAACAAAAATGGGATCACAACTGACTGGACCTTGCTGGAACTCAACAACACAACTGACTGGACCTTCCAGCTCTTGCTGGAACTCAGCAGCATTGACTCCCAGTTTGAGTTTAGTTTACAAAATCAGTTTTCCTTGCCTTTATTTTTACATAGCAACGTGATCATTTGATAGTAGGTATATATCAGCAGGTAAACATCTAATTCATAAAATGTTTACTTTGTATAGAGTGTTTCCATTGTGGTCTTGATGACTGGCTTGAAAGGCCTTGAATTACGTGACCTATTGAATATTTCTCTCTGGATTAGATGAGCGTGGAGGTATAAATTACTTTTCAAATAGATTACAATCTCAGAAATATCCCGTAATACCACACAAGCAGCAAATTGCGCTTATGTTATTGTTGATTTGAGCTGGTGAAAAATACAATACCCAAAAAAATCCCTGTGTTGTTTTTGCGACCCAAAAAAATCCAGGCGTCTTTCATAGACCCAAAAAAATCCCTTTTGGCCAAAATGTCTGACCCAAAAAAATCCTTCGGACCCCCCCGTCATTAAAATATGTGAGTGGGGCCCCTTGGAGCTGGTAGCTTAGTCTGATTAGCTTAGCTGGCTAACGTAGCAGGCTATTTTTGTTTAGCCTCTTATTTTCTTTTTTCACTCCTCTTGGATCACTTTCTTTTGCTCTGTCTTGGATGTATGTTGCAAGGTTATAAATATTTTTTTTCATGAAGACTTACTGCTCTCTAGTAGAATTCAGATAGAAAAGACTTCTTGGCATTTTGGTGATTTTTTCTTCTTTTTTTTTTTCAGGAATTTATTGGAACCTTGGATCATGAAATGAAATTGCCCAAAATCATGCACCCAGATTTCTCACCACAGGTAGGGGCACAAGAGTGTTTTACCACTCAACTTATTGAGAAATGTTTCGGTTTTTTTACCATCCTGACCAGTGGCAATGCTAACAGATTCCAGACTTAAGTATTGCTGTTCCCCTGAATTGTATTCCCTACTGTAATATTGTATTAAGTAGTGGATTTAGTACCCTACCTTACAGCGGTGATCATATCGGCGTGAACACCTAAAATATGTCTGGAATGTTTATTGTGATGTAACCAATCACAGACGAGATCATCACACCGCAGAAACCACAGCCAACGAACGGTTTCCTGTCTGTCACGGAACAAATTATTTTCATTTTGTTTTAACATTCAGTCTTTTTACAAGTAAACAATTGCTTTTCCTTCCTATTTGTTTACAGTATTTGCTATAATAGCGAAGAATACAGGTTTGAGCGATTTTGAAATAAATTACAAAGCCGATGTGCCGGGCCTACGCACGCGACGGTTTGGCAAGCGAGTTTTCAAACTTTTTGTAACGATCGAAATCGGTAATTACGCCTGATCGTAGCTAGTACCTTATTATAGGAAATTAAGGCTCCATGAAATTAAGGTATTGGAAATTAACGCGACTTAAATTAACGCGAATTTAATGGAAAACGACTTTCGAATAAAGAAAATTAACGCGAAAGAGGAGGTAGAATTTCATGATAAAAGGAAATTAACGCGATTAATTACGAATCAAAGGAGAAGATATTGACATCACTTCTGACAGTTGCAACGATGAAAATAACTCGAAATATAATTGTAAACCCTCGCCCTAGCTTTTGTGAAAGATGAAAAATAACGGGTTAATTGAAAGAAAGAAAGCTTGTAGTTAATGTTTTTTAGGTGTCAAGAATGTCTGGACAGGTTCCAGAATTGGGGTTAAAATACTGGAAATTAAGAGCGCGGAAATTAACGCTCAACAAAATTAACGCGACTTAAATTTCGTGTTAATTTCATGGAGCGTTAATTTCCTATAATAAGGTAGATAGTAGTTCGAAGGTTCAATCGTTAGTTTACACAAATCGAGTCCCCTTGTTCTACAAAAAAATATTAGCAAGGATTGTGCTATCAGAAACGAAAACATCACGATTGTTCATTTTTTATTGTCTTCATGTTATATGTCGTTACATGGAAAGCTGGTCGCCGTCGCGTCGCATTGGCTTCTAAAACTTTTCTTTCTAAAATCGAACGATGTACTGGATGCGGTCCTCGGCACTGATCTTGGGGAACAGCGGTGTTTTAAATTCCTAATAAGGCGTATCCACTTTGGCGGGTCATCTCCTTGAGAAACAACGTTATCTTTAGTCCTTTATCGTGGGCAAGTGCGCATTCAAAAATAAAATGATAGTTTCCTGAATTGTTTTGATTGTTCTTATTTATTGCTTAATGCAGAATTTTTCAAGTCTATTTGATATTACTTATGCTTTCGAAAGTGCACGTGAATAACAGCTACCTTTGGTGTCCACTTAGGATAAACAGGATTAACTGTCAAAGATGAAAGATTGCTCATTAATAAGGCTGTGTTTTCACTAGGACAATTTTAACTAGATAAAGCCGGAAAAGTCCAGAAATACAGTGAAAACGCCTCGTCTTGGTTTTAGGGCCAAGTCGCACTAGAGGGCAATTTTACATTTGTTCTGGACAAATTCGACTTGAAATCGGCCAGTGACAAAAAATTTGTCTGGAGAGCTACAGTCGCACTTAAGAACAAAATCTGTGAACAAAACATAACACCATGCTGTGAGCGCCTTGTGATTTCAGCCCACAGTTGAACTAAAAGCTTCTCCTCTTCTTTACTCCATCTGTCCTGAGCCTTCTTGTTCTCGGCTGACGAAGATGCACGACGCGAAGAAGATGGGGTTGATGCCGGCATTGAGCTATCTTCGCTGAACTGGAGGGATTCTGGCAACGAGTCAGTACTCGTGGTCGAAGGAAATGGGCTGGGATTTCCTCGATCATTAAACATGTAAGGGCCTGCCAAAGGATAGATCCATCCTGGTGGATATTGTGGATATTCGTACGGAAAAAATTGGTCGCCCGCGCCGGGATTCATGTTGTTGCGAAATGTGAACGTGATTAATTTTACAACGAAGTTTATAGCATAGAGACTCTGCTACATATCATCTGTCAAATCATTTCCGAATTAAAACACACTCGCTATTGTTTTCCAAAATTTGTCTCAATTTGGCCTGCTCCAGAGGTAGTCGACGGCATCTTTGAAGTTTGTCCGTCTGCGACCAAATTTTGTCCTTTGGTGAACAAACCGGTCTCACTTGGTTTTTCATTGTGATGACAGATTTTTGACATAAATAAACAGTTTTGTCCTCTAGTGCGACTTGGCCCTTAGCTAGTTAAAAATGCAAGCTGTTTTCACAAGCAAAAACAAGGGATTTTCTCGCCTTTACGAGCGGAAATTCACGCAGAGTTATACTACCTCGCGAGATGGTATAACTTGTCCTGATAAACGCTGTAGCCAATCGGGTCGCGCGTAGTGACAGACGCCTGGCAAATAATCCGGTAATATTATTTTCCAGAGGCTATTGCTTCTTGGTTGAGCTTGAGAAATTCAACATGGCAGACAATTCCAACAGTCATTTCTTTCGATTTACAATCCCACCGACCCCACTGCATTGTCTATTTCTTCGGCCAGATCCTTAAACCAGAATTGTGGTCTTGGATAAACCCACATAGTCTTGCGCTTATCCCAGTTATGGCACTGAATATTGTTTCGTTGTTGCATTGACAGAATCAAAAGATTTCGTCGCATCTTCCTCATTTGTAAGAACATAAGCCTCATTTGCTGAATAAAACTCCTTCTTCTTCGCAAAAATACAGCGAAAATAATCACACGAGAAGTCATTACAAGCACTTCGTCCCCTTTCATATATTATTATGGCGCGCTTTTGCAATTTGAATACTCTGAGTTAGTGGCTTAGATTGCCACAGTGAAAACAGTTGTCACGTTTAACTAGTAAAACTCGGTTTGTAAACAAATCCTAGAAAGAATGTTCAGCTAGTTAATCGCCCTAGTGAAAACACAACCTAAAATGAACATCGATGACAGCTTTAAGACACGGCTCAACCCTTGGTTCAAAACAATAGACTTGGCGCCTCGCCCTTCACAAATATACGAAGATCGCGACGTTGAAAGTCGTTCCCCGGAAAATCGAGCCCGCGGCTTGTAATGCCAATAAATGTTTCGACTCCCACAGTGTTAGACAGGCCAGCGAGCGTTGATTTAGCATAATATTAAAGACTAAGAAGAGTCAGTGGCGATAAATTAACGTTAGACTGCCTAATCGTAACAAAAGTACAATACCAGACTTCAAAGGTGGCTGATGAATCAGTATAACGGCTGAGGTACAGCAGATGGCTGTGGAAGAAAGCGTCCTTTCCTTAAGTCTAAAACTAGCCATAGTTGTCACTAAATCTGCCCCCGACCTTTTAAAAACCGAGTTAAGACTCCATGTGGTTGTCCATGTATTTGCCATGAACCTTTGAAATGCAGTTTTCGTATTAGAGTTTCTGAGTGTAATTCTTATGTTTTCTTTTGTTTTCTCAATTATTACAATTGTTTCCTGGGTTAATGAAAATCCTCCCGTTAGCATCTTTCTTATTTTTGACTGGGTTTTGAAATATTTGAGCTGTTCCTGATGTGGTTTGAATCGAGTCTGTCGATCCACGTTGCTGATTTGTGCTGACAAATCAAGTTCAAGTTCTGTCGATCCACGTTGCTGATTTGTGTCTGACAAATCAAGTTCTTTAATGCCAAACAATTTCAGTACTGCTGAATAGCTTTTTAATCAAAAGAAATCGGAAAATTGATGTGTTACAAGACATACTCACCTTGTAGCTTGGATTGAAATCCTGACAAGGCGAATGCCAACCCAGTTTGCGAGCGCACATGTATATCACTCTTCTACCCGATATTAGACTGATTACGCGGGATGACGTAGTCAGCCAGCGTCTAAAATTCGGTAGTGCATTCCTTTCGTCGTCTTGGGAGTCAAAAATTGCCTTGTTTTTTTAACTTTCCCGTATCCCGTGCCCGTCCCGAAAGATTGTGTGGACTTTTATTGGCCGCAACGTCAAAGCACGTGCAAGTCAGGCTGGATTACACAAGCCGATAAAAGATACTGCGTCAGCAAAGGAGGGAAAAGTAAGCTCACTGTGTAGAGGAGGACGAAAACTCAAGGCCGTGCTCTTAATACGGCCCAAGACTTGGCCTCGGGCGACTGAAAATATTGTCTAGGTGGCCCAGCCGGGCGACTTGCTGGTGTTGGTTTCTTGTTTCTGTTGATGAGTTACAGTCAAAAAGCTAAGAATGTCTAGAATTTATTACTTGCGAAATCGTAGCTCTCTCGGTGGCTTCGCGGCCTAAAAGGAACGCTCCTCTCGCTAAGAAACTCTTGAGGTCGACTCTGTAAGTGGCAATAAGTAGCATGTCTATCAAAAAGCTTTAGGAAAATGTTTTTAAATCGGGCAGCGGGCACGCGTTGATGTTCAAAGGTCGTTTCACGCAAATTCACATGTAACATAATCCTTGACTATGAACGTGACAAGCTGCACAGTTTTCGATAGTAACAGCTTTTCATTGTGACATTGAAATTTTTTCTTCAAATTAGGATTGTTCATTAGTTAGTTTTTCAAAACAAGTTGTTACTTTTGCTCTGACAGGCGTGAAGTACGGTCGGCGACGCAAAACAATAGTTTTGTATTTTGAAAAATCGCTGAATAAACAAGGGAGTCGGTCTTTTATGTTCTTTAAATATTTTTACCTTTTTTTACTTCTGTGTCTGCGAGGATAAACTTAATAACTAAGATTGTTATTCCAGTAAAATACGATGCATAAAAAAGAAAAGAGACGACTATTATAATTGTGATTGCTCTAGAATCGGGTATAAATCCCGCATTGTCTTTCGTGTCGTGACAAGGCATTACGTATCACGTACTAAAAATAAATACGCAAAAGCTAACCGAATCTACATTTCTCCTGAACATTTCACCGGTAATATAGAAAGAAAATACTTCCGTTTTGCGCTTAAACGACGACTTTACAGCAACATGATCTATTCAAAAGAGATAATAGTTTTGGGGCGGCCCCCGGTGGGGGTGGGGGGGCACTTCCTTATAAAGAGGCTAATGGGGATATGCCGCTGGATGACCTATTTAAGGTCAGGAGCCCATTTGATCGGCTCCTGATAAGGTAGATACATAAATAGAAA
>CALNXK010000119.1:1252500-1257500 GCA_942486035.1 Porites lobata
AAGCACAAGGCGACTGGAAGAGTGATGCTTACTTAGTTTATGTCACTCTGTCCACCGCCAATAAATTTAAAATCCTCAATTCAATCACAAGCAGACTTTCACCCACTCTTTAACCTTTCCCCCTTTGGGTTTGGGGTTGTCAGGTGCTAAGGTTTTACGCAATAAACGATTGTTTACCCCATCTGTGAGTCTGTTTGTTTGTGATAGTAATTTTGTGCGCGCGCCGTTCTGTTAGCCGTCGCGTTGTCTTTGCTAAATCAGCTTATTAGTCTGCTACACAGCCGTCTGTAGCGTTGCAGTTGTGTCCTCCGTTGCAGTTTGGTCCTCTCACCTATCAACCAATAGGGTTTTATTTCTTCCAATCAAAGTGCGTTGTGATCGTGTCTTCTTCATGTGACTTCCCAACTAGGGGAGGGCTGTAGTATGAGTTTTGTTCGTTTCAGTGTCCTGATCGTGTGGAAGACTTGTGTATGAAACAGGTTTGGAGCGTTTTCCCTGATGGGTTTTTGGAGAATTTTACAGAAGTTTGAGGTTTGTTCGAAACTTTCCTCGGTCAACGCATATTTTCATATGTTGGAGAGCTACAAAGCCTGGGACAAGGATGAAAGCACAATCATAGAGTTCGAAGAAGGACAGTAGCAACAAGAATGTATTTTCGAGCTTCTGAGGTAAAGTGTTATTTGCAGTTCTTTCAAAGGCGTTTTTATATAAGGATTAGAGTCATGGTACAGATAAGCTCAAGCTAGGCTAGCTCTAGTCTTGTTTTTATCGATCGTGAAGTTGTGAGCTTTTTTGATTTTGCTGCAAATTGTAAGTTAAGTTACTGCTTAAGCTTATTTACCGAACCGGGCTTGTAAAAATGACCGTAACAAGAAAAAACTAAAGCATTGTTCATGGGGATTTTGAAGTCTTCCTTTAGAAAATAATATATAAACACTTGATTTAGAAAATAATAACCTATTTCAGAGTTTAGGCTGAAGAGTTTCCTGTATCATGAGGGCCCTCAAATTAGCAAATTTAGGGATTAGTGCAGTCATTCAGGCAGCAGACTACATGATTCCCTGAAAGTAGCTAAGAATAATAATGTGGAAATTCAATGTGGATGTGTTTTGCTTTTGATTTGGAAGATGATGCTGTTAGACTTTTTTGGATCAAAATTCTGCAAGAGATGTGAGCACAGTTTAGCCTGCTTTCAATTTTTTATTTGGTCAACTCTCTATGGACACCTCTGGGATCAGAAAAAAGGGTCTGTCTTAAATAGGTCCGTCTTTTAGAGAATCATATAAAGGAAGTAAAGCGAAGTAGGGACCAGCTCTAGCTGTCCAATTTATGGTGTAGCAAGATGTCCTTCAAGGGATTTTGTATTTTAAAATTTAGCATGAGAGCTACAGTAGTACTCCTGGATTTACTATCATGCTGAATTTCAATATATACAAATGTAGAAAGAGGTCTTTTTGTGGATGTGAGGGCACATATGTCCCTAGACTAAATTTCAAATACTTTCAATTAATATAGTTTCACGTTTTTGCATTTCTGTATTTAGCCCATCATTAACTGTGTTTGTTGTCACTTAGTCTTCTGTCACTGTTTCAAGGCAAGGTTGCTTATTAGAATTTTGCCCTATCAGAGCCTCTAGAAGGTGGGCTATTTCAATACTGCAGTTAAAATGTTAACCTGCAAAGAAGTGTTGATATACCAGTGGGGTTAATTTTTTCATACTCACACATTGAATATGTTGTGGCCTGCTTAAGGCAGCACACAGAAACTTTTGGTATACAGTAAAACCCCATGACTCAGAACCTAGATTTTAAGAGCCTGTTAGGCAAAAATGAGCCAGTTAAGCCCCCCTTCTACACTGTATATAAGAACCTGTTTAGCCTAAAATTTGAAACAGGTTCTTATCTAATTATGGAAAAAATTCTGTACACTTAGGTAAATATCTGAGATAAGTCAGCATTCAGAATTTTCTTTGGAGACATAGGTGCCTTGTCACTCCAACTGAAATTTATATGCTAATAAGGTCAATGCTTTAGCTCCTTTACCTGGTCATTTTTACATAACTTCTAATGTGGTATGCAAATTTTTTTTCTTGGGAGGGTGTCTGTACAAACTGTCGAGGCCACCACATTGTCACTGCATGACCATTGTGTGACATAGCATCTCATGAGAGAGTTAAACATAAACTCATCTGAACATTGTACCCTTTTGAAAGACTTTCGTAACAAGAAAAATGAGTACCATTTTTAAATCGAGGCTGTTACTTTTCAAATTCCACCATTATGAATCAAAGTAAGCAAGTTAGCCATTCTAAGCAGGTAACAATAAGCGTTATTTTCACGCACCCCTGCCCCAATCCCTCTGCCCCCCGAAATAAAGTGTGACAGTATTACGTGACTGATTTGACCTAACCAGAAATTCCAAAAACTATTGTCATTCTATGGGTCATAAAACACTATTAATGAGCAGTACATTTCTCAATTCTGGTTCTTAAAACTAACAAAGCAATTTAAATTTAGGTTTAATTACTGTCACACCAAGATGGGTTCAGCAAGTTTATTGGCAAAATGACAAACAAGAAATCTGACAAAAGAGAGACCTTAAGGGTGGGAAGGGTGGGTTGTCAAGGCCTAATGCTAGGAGATTGTCCAACAACTAAAGCACATGTAGAGGTCACATGATCAATTCTGGCCAATGACTGTTCACCATTAATTACATGTATTAACATAAATTAATACTACCCCATTTTTGTTTGATATTGCATTTAAAGCCTTTCTAACTGTCCTAGTAAACATATATATAATTTTTTTTTGGACATGGTGATCTAGAATGAGCAAGGAATGGCATTTCATATGCAAAGCAAGAATTGCAATAAGATAAAAAGAGACATTGGTCGTCACATTTTAAACGTTTTAAACTTCAACATAAAGCAATGACAAACCTCAAAGCAACCCATTCTACCATCATTTGTAAAATGCACTGAAAAAAAGTGCCAATGATAGCTTGAGAGGCATCTTTATTCAATGGATGTACACACACACGCACACCCACACTAGAGCTCTACACACAGAGAGAGATTTGCAATCACGTTTTGGAAGGAAAAAAACTCATCAAATGGTTTAAACTTCAACAAAAATTAAACTAAGAAAAACCACGAAAGGTACTCATCATAGCATCTTTTGAAGGAGACGATGAAAAAGCATATTACTCTAGCTTCAAACACATCTTCATTTAATCACTGCCTTTGCTTAATGTGCTTTATAGTTAATAATTTATAGTGTTTATCACCATAACTAAAAACAATGAAAATTTTCAGGGGAGTTTTCCCTTTCATTTGTCTCATAGGTATTGATCTGAAATAAGGTCTAGGGTCAGGATTTGGAGAGCAAAACAACACAGCCCCCCACCATGAAGTCCCAGGAATACTCCCCCCCCGGATTTGTCAGTAGTTAATAATAATTATTAACTACTAACTTATTATTGATAGCGTACATTTTGTGAACAGAAAATCCCGGAGGGGAACTGCCTCACATTTGCCTAATAGGTATTGGTCTGAAATAGGTCTTGGGTCAGGATGTGAAGAGTAGACGTCACACCCCCACCAGGAATTGCTAGAAATACACACAGGAGAAAAAATTGAAGGCATTTTATGAACTGGGCCCGCCTTTTGGCAAGCCAGTTAATAATAAGCTGACCGACTATATACTCTTAGCTGTATTGCATTTTTTTTCTTAAGAACCTAAATAGCCTTAACTTGTGCTAACTACACTTATATATGTACCATTTCTATAAGAACCTTTTTAGGCTAACTCTGTCTCGAATATAAAACGCAAAAACATTGTCCACAAAATTTGAAAGGTGCAAAAACCGACACCAGAAGCCTATTACCCTCTGAAGCTTTCTGTAAACTAGCTTACAAATCATGTCTAACCCAAAGCACCTCTATCCATTGTAAAAGTTAGGAAAAGTGACTGGCAGACTGCAACTTCTTGTGACTTTGACACGATTGATTGGGGTAAGTCATATACCCTTGCTTTTCTATATACCAACAAATCTAAATTACGTGTTTTTCAATGTAAATTTCTGCATAGAAAATTGGCAACAAACTGTTTTCTTTTAAAAACTGGAATCAAATCTAATGATAAATGCAGTTTCTGCAAAGAAAGCTCGGAAACTCGTTTGCACCTCTTTTGAGAATGTCCTTTGGTTAAATCCTTTTGGAATGAAATTGGTAACTGGATGAAAAACAGCTCTTGCTTTCTTAACAAAGAATTCTCCGTTTTGTCTTGCATAGGCCTAGTGAACAATACTACAAACCTGCTTTTCCATCATGCACTTTTAATTGCGAGGTATCACATCTATTTCTCCAAACAAAAAGGTCCTAACCCTTCATGGGAACTCTTTTTTCAAACCATTCTAAATTGTCTTGATTATGAAAGACGTTATGCCATTAAAACTGGGATTTTAAGAAAATTCAATGCAAAATGGGGAGCATTTATCTGGGAAAATGATCTTTACTCTTTATTTCCTTTGTCGAGATGTGCAGAGAACAGCAATCACGCTAACTCTGTAGAGGCTCTTTTGATGTTCCTAGGCGGATAATCAGTAAATGTGCGTAGTGCGTGTGTGTGCATGTGTGTGTGTGTGTGCGCATGAGTATGCAAGAACTACTTAATAAGTTACTTTGGCTACTCTGTATTATAGATCTGGATTGTTTAAGTAATCAGTGTATAGTAGCAATGTAATCATTTATTTATATGCTTTGTAAGTAATGTAAATCAGTGATGCAAACAAATAAATTTTTAAAAAAAAACTTGGGAAAATCTAGGTTCTTGTTCGTGGGGGCAGTATACATTGCCTTTCTTAGAGTTACCAATGTTGTGAACTTTCATGCTGTACAGCCAGCTCCTATATCCATCCAAGACATGTGATCCTTGAGTCACTATGTATCAGATAAACAAGGGTAAACAAGGTGTATCATGGGTAGTGTGAAAGAGGCAGAT
>CALNXK010000119.1:1260000-1305000 GCA_942486035.1 Porites lobata
AGCCCATTCCTTGTCATTACATGCCCGGTGAATGCACTTCACTGCACTTCAAATGGAACTTCTTCTTGTTCAGCTTGATATTTCTCGCTCTGCAATGATCAAGGAGGTTCCTCAGATTTTGATGGTGCTCAAGGTCAGGCTTTTCATCAGTGTCCCCCTGCCTAACGATGAGTAGAAGCACCAAATGAAATTAATTTGTAGACAGCAAGTTCTACCAACCTCTTCTAGTCCTGCTACAAGTTCTAGGTCGTTTGCAAATCCAAGCTTGGTAAGATCTCGCATAGGTTGTCTTCTGCTCTGACTAGGCTGATTCGGTAGACCCCACTTATTTAGGCTGTCGAGGAACAGATGCAGAAAGTAGTTTAGCACAATAATGAAATAACAGGAGCAAGGGTGTAACCTTAGTACCCTGCTGTATCGTCAAAGAATGTGGTTTCTTCTCAGGACCAATTGAGTAGCCCAGTTTCCTCATATAGTGACTTTGACTCAGCAGCAATTGGTTAAAGATGAAGTGGAAGTGTGTCAGACATTGCATACCTGCTTTCGTGTTCAAGGCTTTCCTGCCTACGTTTTCCACCGCACCTTACCAATTAACGCCCTTATTATAGACTCGGACTTTTTTTGCCACAAAACATATTCGACTTCAGCAAAAAATTTAGCCCTTGGAAGGGCTAATGGCAGAAAGATGACCATTGCTTTTTATTTCTTTTGTTCTTTTAATGGAACTCAAGTTCAGATGAATTTGAGAGGTTTCTTGATAGGCAAATAAGTTCTGCTCTATTTTATTGAATTCACGGCTGCTATGTTAGAAAAAATCTAAAACATCACACATACTGCAAGAGTAGTGTAGGATATTACAAGAGGCCGTACTTTACAGAAAGTTCTTTTTATAGGTCTTTACTGGACGTTTTTGGATCCCTAGTTGATTATAGGGGGTGGTCACTTGCAATGTAAAAGAGTTGGTGTCACATGGAACTTATCATTGACAGTTATGTTATGGGGAAGGGAGGTAAGAGGCTGGGTATTTTGATTTTGTCAAACACAAAATGCAAGTTCCATGTTTACTACATTTAGTAGTGTGTATAGAGTTGGGAATTTTCAGCCACAGGTGGATAAGTCACTTTTGTACCCCATTCTCAAATGCTTCAGCGCACCAACCCCATACTGCCAAATGAAGTATCAACAGGTCCTAATATTTATCCATTATCTTTGCAGATTTTGTACCTAAAGATGCTCTATTCAGAAGAGAGGTCAGGTTTTCCATGGACAGAACCCTGTCACAGAACAGTATTTTCACAAATTAAGGAACTAGAAAGAGAAAACAATTGCGTGATGATATTTGGTTCACTAAATTAACGTTTTGTAGTATTGATATTAACATTAGGAAAGAGGATAAGGGTAGGGATAAAATCATAAAGATCTGTAAATGTTTAGTACTTGTTAGTACTGTGGTAGGCGGTCAAAAGGAAAATAATTGTGTCTTTACTTAAATGTTGGGCTCCTCATAAGAGTCAGGTAATTTTCAAAGATACACCTCGACGTTTTGACCAACTCTTATTAAATTGCTCCAAATTCAAAATGGTATTTTTTCTGAAAAATAAATTTATGGGCGTGATTCCTCAAATTTCTGTCATTCATTGTTCATTATTAAATCAAGTGTCAAATAATTAACAAACTTAAGGCAAGAATTCATACGGCTGGGATATTTGCTCTCCTCACCATTTATCCTAGAAGAGACTTTACATGAAATGGTACTAATTGGGAAGGCAAATGCTAGGTGCTCTCCTTTTTTATTTGCTAACATTTTTTACTTTTTTGAGACATTTTCCTGATATTTCAATGTCAACCATAAAAAAATTCCCTATTATGGTTTATCATGGCATCTAGGATATAAAAGATATGGGAGTGTTATATAATGATTTATGGTAACTCCTACATGGAAACCTGGACCTAAGTAAGTTTTTAAGTTCTTACCTGTATTTCATTCATAGGAATGTTACCCAAGCCCAAGTTAAATAAATAACTAGGTTTGAGGTTACCTAATAGTTCCAGGGTCGTCACTAAGATTTCAAGTTGCCGGGTAAATGCCACAAGTAGGCGGGGAATCAAACGGCTAGGGGTTTCATTTGATTCTATTTTTCTTTTATTTTTTTATGAAAGTAGCTGGGGACCACATTCATAGTAGCCGGATGAGATTCCCGGCCTCCTAGCTCTTAATGACAGCCCAACTAATACACTGTAAACACGAACTATTATTATCATTATGTACTTGGGATGGATTCCTTCAATTTAGATCTTAGGCGGGGTTCTCCCTCGTCTTCAGTGCATGGTATACAGCTACTAAAATAAATGTGCAAAATTAAGTGCTCATTAGTATGGTCCGATTTTATTTTATAAATTGGTATTTTTTTCATAACGTCTCTTCAGCAGTTGTGGATATGTTGCTATTATTTCTACGTATCACCGTCACAAAGGCTGGTGAAATCACGTACCAAACATATTGTATTAACTTACTGGGAAAATGGCATACAATGTATCACTTGGTTTTTTTTTCAGCTATAAACTGAAAATTTAAAAGAAAATAGCATTCTTTGAATGAACAGGTCTTGAACTTTTCCTGAATCAATTGTCCTCCTCTCATATTTACAGTATCTGGATGTTTGCCTATAGATGCCAACCTCTGGGGAATGTTATCCCTATTGCACTTCCTTTTCTCTCAGGGTACAGGGGGTATCAAGACATGAATGAGAAAGGAACGATTTTTTATTAAGACTGACCCAGAGCCAGTTTTGTAATAGTTAACTAGCTGCTTTTATATTCATCTATAACTGGGGGTTTGACAGTGCCTGTGGTGGATGGCCATTGTATTTATAACGAGTCCATCCACCCTTAAATAGGTCCCCCTGCATGCCCTCGTACTCTTCTTGACCACAGGCTGTAGGTTGGTGGGGAAGCTAAGTTAGCACTGACTTTAAAGGCCCCATTTATATGATGAATAATTGTCCCGGGAAAAAGGTTCTCTCTTCCTTTAGCGATCAATTATCTGAGAATAAAACTGACCCCTTTGCCCAAGCTAATAGCGCGCGCGCATGCTCTGATTGTCTAAAGCAGCGATCGCGCATGCGTTCAAAGTGTTCGTGTGGAGAAACGTTGACCCCCTACAATCGAAAGGGTGAGTGGTCTACGCGCGGCACCCTTATAGCCAAGCGTAAATTTATAAAACGTTGGCGCTCAGGGCGGCTAAAGAAGGAGAGTGACCCTTATACCCCGGACAACGTTTCTACATATAAGCAAGGCCTTAATTGGCTTAGCGGTAATAGGCATCGTGACGTGACCTGACCTAAAAATTGACTTTCCCAGTTTATACTAGGAACAAACGGCCCTAGCGTTTGAATCAAAAGCTGTTCATCTTTACTTAAGTAGTATAGTAAGGACCGAATTCAGTTCTTTTTGGGAAGAATCTCTTAAAGTAGGGAAGGCATACATTATCGGAAACGTGCATAGTCATGAAGACGAAGGCAAACTAGCTTTTTTAAAAAAAATGTAATATACGCCCTTCCACATTTCCCATAATGCACTTCATTTGCCCCCGAAGATTGTGCATAACCTTTGTTTTCATTTCTCCTGGGTATTGCAGTCGTCCCAAGAGAAATTGAAAACAGTGGTTATGCAAAATTTTGGGGGGCAAATAAGGTGCATGCATTATGGAAAATGTGGAAGTGGAGCAGAAAACGTGATTTTTTACTCTTTATCCGCCATTTGCACATCTACCACACCCCTTGCTTGCCCTCCAAAGATTTTCCATAACCTTACACTTAATTTCCCCTGGGTATTACAGTCGTCCCAAAAGAAATTAAGGACTGCTTATGCGAAACAAGGTCTATTATAGAAGATGTGAAAATGGCGAGTTCTCCCTTTTAGCTTTTTTACCTTTTCTTTGTTTACGAAAAGGGCAAATTTGACAAGAATTTATAACATATTTATCACCCTAAACCTAATTAACACACAGGATGATAAAAGAGGCATGTCGATAATTGGGGGTCTTACGAAAATGACATTTTGCGAAATTGGCAAATTTGGCAATTAAGAATTCATCAAACGTCAGGCAAAAAAATTGAATGAGAACAGAAGAGGCCTATTGGCAGTTGGCGATTTTCACGAGAGTGGCAAATTGAAGAAAATGGGGAAATGGGCAAGAATCTATCAAAGGTTTTGCAAAACCTCAAATGAGGTAACAAAGAGAGAAATTTTGACAAATGGTGATTATAAGAAAATGGCAAATTTTGGGCGAAAGAGAGAAATTTCGGCAAAAATGGTGAGTATGCCAAAAAGTCTCTTGCCAAATATTCACATAAGATGACAAAAAAGGGCATCTGGACAAATGGCGATTTATTTGGCAAGAATTTATACGTTTGGCAATAATTAAAACAAGATGACAAAAGAGGCATGTCGATAATTGTGGGTTTTACGAAAATGACAAATTTTTCGAAATTGGCGAATTTGGATTCATCAAAGATCTGGGGAAAATTTTAAATGAGACAGCAAAAGAGGCCTTCTTGGTTTGCAACCACGTGACAAGGCTACCATGTAGGGGGGTCAATACAATAGTATTTTTCTCTAAGTATTAACACGAAAATAGAGTTAAGTTCCCAGAGAAGAGAAATGCTTTTGTTTTCTTGAGCACCAGCATGGCCGCCGTGACGGCGAGTGCAAACCAGCAATATTGACAGTCAGCGATTTCACGAAATTAGCAAATTGAGAAAATGGGGAATTGGGCAAGAATCCATCAAAGGTTTGGCAAAAGCTCAAATGAGGTTACAGTGAGGGAGATCTTGACAAATGGTGATAATAAAAAGAAAATGGCAAATGTAGGCGAAAAAGCCAAAAAATTGGGCAAAAATGGAGAGTTCAAGGGTTTGGCGAGGGAGGGAAAAGAGAACGAATATCAGGAGAATTACAAAGGGGTACCTTGACAAATGACAATTTTATAAAGTTTAGAAATTTGGCAAAAAAATTTTAAAAGTTTGGCAAAAACTTGAGCAGGATGACAAAAGAGGCATGTCGATAATTGAGGGATTTACGAAAATGACATATTTTGCAAAATTCGCGAATTTGGCAAAGGAATCATTAAAGGTCTGTCAAAAAAATTAAATGACATAACAAAAGAGGCATATTGTCAGTTGGCGATTTTCGCGAAAATGGCGAATTTGAGAAAACGGGGAATTGGGCAAGAATCCATCAAAGGTTTGGCAAAACCTCAATTGAGGTGTCAAAGAGGGGAATCTTGACAAATGGCTATTACAATAAGAAAATGGCAAATGTAGGCGAGAACGGCAAATTTCGGCAAAAATGGCGAGTGTGCCAAACATTCATCAAGGGTTTGGCCAAATATTAAAATAAGATGACAAAAAAGGACATCTTGACAAATAGCGATTTTACGAAAATGACAAATTTGGCAAAAATTTATTTAAGGTTTAGCAAATATTAAAACAAGATGACAAAAGAGGCATGTCGATAATTGTGGGTTTTACGAAAATGACATATTTTGCGAAACCGGCAAATTTGGCAAGGACTGAGACTATGAAACAACAAAACAGGCATATTGACAGTTGGCGATTTACACAAAAATGGCAAATTTGAGAAAATGGGGAATTGGGCAAGAATCCATCAACGGTTTGGCAAAACCTCATTTGAGGTGACAAAGAGGGGAATATTGAGAAAAGGTAGATTTCGACAAATATTGGGAGTGTGCCAAAAAAATCATCAAGAGTTTGGCCAAATATTCAAATGAGATGACAAAAAGGGGCATGTTGATAGCTGGCGATTTTTAGGACAATGACAAATTTTGCAAAGATGGCGAATTTGGCAAGAAGTTACCAAAGGTTTGACAAAAATTTACAAAGAGATGACAAAAAGGGGCATCTTGACAAATTGCGATTATAACAAAAATGGCAAATTGGGCAACATTTCATTTAAGGTTTGCCGAAATTCAAATGAGATGACAAACGAGGCATGTCGATAATTGTGAGTTTTACGAAAATGACAAATGTTCGCGAATTCGGCAAGGATTCATCAAAGGACTGGGAAAAATTGCCTGTTGATAATTAGCAAGAATAGCAACTTTGGCTAAAATGGCGAATTTGGCAAGAACTTATCAAAGGTTTGGCAAAAATTTTGAAAAAGATGACAAAAGAAGGATGTCGTTAATTGTGGGTTTTTACGAAAATGCCGTTGTTTGCGAAATCAATGAATTTCTGAAAAAATCCATCAAAGGTTTGGCAAAGTTTAAATGAGACGGCAAAAACGGGCATCTTGCACAAAACGCGTTATTAATAAGAAAATGGCAAATATAGGCAATAAAGGCAAATTTCGTCGGTAAAAAAAATGCAGTGGCGAGTATGCCAAAAATTAATCAAGAGTTTGGTCAAATATTCAAATCAGATGACAAAACGTGGCATGTTGAAAGCTGGCGATTTTTAGGAAAATAACAAATTTGGCAAGAAGTTATCAAAGGTTTGACAAAAGAGATGACAAAAAGGGGCATCTTGACAAATGGCGATTATAACAGAAATGGCAAATTTGGCAACAATACATTTAAGGTTTGCCAAAAATTAAATGAAATGACAAACGAGGCATGTTGACTGTTAGCGATTTTTACAAAAATGACAAATTTGGCGAAAATAGCGAATTTGGCAAGAAGTAATGAATGGCTTGCCAAATGAGAAGGCGAAAAATGGCCTGTTGGTAATTAGAGATTTTTACAAGGATGCTAAATTTTGGCGAAAATGGCAAATTTGGGAAGAATATAACAGGACAGGTTTGAACAAAATTCAAATGAGATAACATAAAAGGCTACCTTGACAATTACTTATTTTTCGAAAAAGGCAAATTTTTGCCAAAAATGGTGAATTTGACAAAGGTTAATCAAATGTGTAGCAAAAACTCATAAATGAGTTGACAAAAAGAAAGCATGTGAAAATTTGGGTACTAGTTGAGATTGAACCTCGTGCGGTCCCTCATCTAATGGTGCTGAAATAACAGAAAAATATCTGACAATCGACGTGACATTGTCATAAAGAAAAAATAAAGCATTTTTATAGTCGTTGACGAAGATAGGTCCTCTGACTGAAAAACTTCCAACAATGCATCGAGATGGAATTAACTAATTAAGAACACCGTACTAAAAGTAAGCTTGAACAAATGTGGCTATAGAAACGCAAGTAATTCCTGTAGTCATAGGTGCATCATAAGTAACCCACAAAACAATGTGTTTAGCTGTTTAAGTTTTGGCAGTAACCTGTGTACAGCCACCCTCTACCCTCAACAGAAAAACTCGATGAGGGAAAAGATCAATTTTTTTAAGCATCATTTTCGATTATGTTTCCCGCGAATTGAAACATAACTTATATATAGTATTTCCTTGTTTTCTGTTCTTGCTGATGGGGATGTGCTGCTGGGCGAGGTCGCATTTTCACGTCTAGATTAGCTATAATGAGGTTGAACATATTATAATGGTGTCGCACTTTTTTGAGTAGGAATTCAACGGAAGATTCGCGGTTGAAAAGTTGACTTTATAAGGTAGATGCATAGAAAGAAAGTGACTATATATATTGTGATCGCGTAAATTACATTTGTCAAAAAGTGGATAAGATGGCTTCTATAGGGTCCTCAGAATAGATAGTATAATAATGGGGTAGGGGTTCTGAAAGGTCATCAGCATACACCCAGCAAAAATTACGTAAGATTGGCAGTCAGGATTCAGAGAAAGATACTAGTCCAAAAAAGTAGAGACTTCCAAGTTATGGTTGACAGGACATTCACCCACCCTTAGAACATCAATGACATCACAGTGCAAATTAAACCGTCTGTGATTTAAAACAGTGAGATTTGCCAATTAACCTTATCTACAACCAATGAACGTACTCATACAATGGTATAACCCTTTCCGTTTCGACCAACTGCACTGAACAAAGACATCATTTGAAATAACATATGCGTTTCAAAAGATGGGCCTGTTGCAAAGTCTTATTTTGCGACATTTCAAACTATGGTGCTGTTTCAATACCACACTTTGCGTTATTGCAAAATACGGGGTGTTTAACTCTTCTGTTCTCAGCTCAAAAATCACGCCCAGTCAATTGACCCGATCGGCGTCAGAAAGTCATTGCTGGCAAAAAAAGGAGCACTTTACTGGGACCAAGGTTTGCGCTAACGCATAATGTGGTCTGGCAATTGTGACGTATTTTGCGTTAACTCAATCTGTGTTCTAGGTTTTAAGACCAAGGTTTGCGCCAAAAAAATATCACAAACCGTGTCGAACGTAAAGAGTCACATTTTGAGATAAGTCGTTCCGTGTCCTTCCAAATAAACAGGGGAACCCAACGACGGTGTCCTCCCAAATACATTGAAAACATTGTTTTGTTTTGTATTTGAGGGCGATTTCCAAGTTCAAGACGCCCTGGGGGGCTCATATCCGGAGGGACGATTTTACGGAGGATTTTTTGCGTTACAGATATGGGGGCTTATATTTGGAGGGGCTTAATTTCGAAATTTTACGGTATTTTCCCGAAAATTTAAGATGTAGATTAACGAATTACGAAAGTTAGAATTTTTCTGGTTCCTCTCTCCATCACATTTTCGAATCCGAAAATTTTAGGTTTCGTATTTTGAAAGAAATTTTTAGCCTTCCTCAAGTGATAGAAAATTCTAGGCAATATTTGCTTCTATGAACAGTTATTTTACAGAAAATTATCGTTGGGTTCCCCGGAATAGTCAGTATTTTGCGACAGCGTGAAATGTGGTTCCCAGATCGTGGACTATTTATAGGCTTCGCTTTTCAGGCCAGGATTTGAGTTATCTCAAACTGTGTACTGTGGAAAGAAGTCACATTTTGCGTTAACTCAATCTGTGTCCTACCAATCAATCACCGAAAGTCACACACCTTTCTAGAAAAACCAGTGATTTTACAACCGTTCAGCCTTCATATTAAAAACGGAAACACTAACTGTTTCCTGCGCCAATCAAGAATACAACATAATCAGCGAACGTACGCATTTTATGCTTAAAAGATCACCAGTAAAGACCTGTCTTTGAACGCTTTATTTGCATAAGGAACAGAATCAATTAGTGTCATATTTTCGTAAGCCGGTTCGCTTTTTATTCGAGTTTACAATATTCATAAGATGCAGAGTATCTGTATATGGACTTAGATGGTGAAAATATTTTGCGATTTGACTTGTCCTCTCCAGCAAGTCTTAGCTATCTTAACGGATATGGGCTAAAAATTAAGTTGATCGATACGAAAATGAGAGACGGAGTAGAAACGGCACAATCCGCTCTTCATATTTTTATAACATGTAAAAACGTGAAATTTAACTTTAACGACCCACAGCCGGTATTGCTTTTTTAGAATTCTTAATGTAAAATGCCAAAACGACATTAAATATACTCTCCTTCGCAGCCTGAAAATCCGAAATTGTGTTGTTGATTCGGCCGCCATGTTTACTTAACCTTGCAAGACAAATTTTACTACCGTTAACCCCGACCCGCTAAACTTGCAAATTTTGCTCGAAGACCAAACTGCAACGGAGGTTCTTTTCCAGTCCTATGCCGCGACTACCACGATAGATCGCATGACCTGATTGGCTTGCATATCACATTACGTCAGAGGACATGTTCACAAGATAGGACATAAGTGCAACGGTACAGCCGTTTTTAGTGTCGTCACGCAACGCTCCTCCCAGAGCGGGGGGGAAGAGACGAGGTCTGGGACCGAGAAACGATGTTCTCACAACTTGCAAAGCGGTCACCACGAGTTGTGGTCAGCGGATAATTGCAGTATTTTTCCCACGGTGAATATTTCTTTTTAGAAGCAAGAAGCAAACCGGCAGGGGAAATCAGGAATGCTTAAAAATTGAAAAAAATAACATCGTGCATCTTTGTTTTTCTTGCATATCGTATTTGTCTTTCGGTACTGAAATTGCGGGGGAAACCGTGTTAGATCTCAACCAACAACAATGCGCTCGATCGATTTATAGGTTACATCGTTTTTGCCGGGTAAGGATAACTTGATGCTGATAAAAATTACTGGAAAAAGTGTCAAATTTATCGGAAAGCAAGTACATTCAGAGAGCTTTATAAATATGAGCTTACAGCTCTAAAATCATAACTGAATAAACATTCACACTTCATAACTCAGTTTCACTTCGTTTATTACGATCAGTCAACACCTTGAATCCAAAGTTAAAATTCAAAACGATCCCAATAAACAAATCACAACTACTACAGAAAGCTCTGTACCTTGAAACGACTTTAACTTTCCTAAGGTTTGCAGCAAAACACTGCTTGATAGCTCAACTCTAGCTCTTCGGCGGTTCTTATCAGCTGTACGGAGCTATATGTTTTATATTCCAAACTCTGCAGAGGGAAATTGTTTAACAGAAAAAGAAAACCACACACAATGTCTGAAAAGCGACGTGAAATCAAAAAATTTGCGAATTACCGAAATATAAAAGTGAGAAACAGTCCCGCCTTCGACCGCCATGTGTTTGTTTTTTCTCAAGACCGTTGATAAAGTTTCCATTATTATGTCAGAGCCTGCCCAAATTAATCTTTTTTTTTTGAGGATCTTTTTTTTAAAGAATTAGGAATTTTAGGAATACGAGATTTTATTCTTTTTAACTTGTTTTCTTTTTGATATCAGAGACGGATAATTCTCTTTTGTAATGACTTAATTTAAAACTCTGGACTGCCTGCAAGAGTAATTGACCGAATCTGAGCCGCAAGGAATGTACTTGCGAAATCATGCATTATTGACAAAGTGATTGCTATTTTTATGATTTATATAATTCTTAATGTTATATAGTGCTTAATTATTATCATTATTGTTTTTTATTTATTTATTTTTGAAAACAGTCACAAACTTGGACAAAAATGTTAAGAAAAATGAATGTTTCCATGTCTAGTTTCAAGATAAAGCTGTTGATATCACTTGGCAACTACTCCCCCACCTCCCCAAAAAAACAATGTTGAAATCCGGCTGGATCATTTCTGACCCCGCCTTAACAAGATTGACTAGGTTGGGGTGAGGGGAGGGTCCATAGTGGTACCAAATCTGCGGAATAGCTGTTATGTGGGTGAGGAAGTGTAAAATTCTTAACACGTTTTGACCAAGACTGTAGATTTTTGTGTTTTCATTTGGTCAGAACCAACTTTTGAAAGTATTGTACATATTGTTACCTATTTCTTGTCAGTCTTGTGTACTGAACATTATATTATTTCCTGCAGGAGTTGAAAGTGCTAGTTCTGAAACTTTTGTGGATCAGCTTACAACACTGTTCATGGAAGGCATAGGGTGAGTTTAATGCCGGATAAAGGGCTAAGAGCCTCTCTGTTTTATAACAATGCTCAGTGGTGCATATTGTTTTCATCTTTTCTGCAAGAAGAAAAATGTGGCTAAGAAACTCGTGAGGTCAACTTACAGCAAGTCTATTTAAGAACCTGTTAGGCTAAAATTTATTTGCCAGTTACATGTATGCCCCATTTATACAAGAACCTGTTTAGCCTAAATTTTAAACAGGTTCTAGTTTTCTAAAATCTATAAACAAAATTATGTACACTTTGGTGGCCTAGAACTGCCATGAGGAATTTTCTTGATAATTCAAGAAAATTCATCTTTTGTAATCGATTAGTTTTAAAATTATTGCATTTTTTTCTATAAAGAAAATATAAAAGATATATTCTTTATTTTTTAAAGACAATTTTTTTTAAAAATGCTTGAATTCGTTTGACTTTTGAAAGTACTTAACAAATTATTTTTAAAAAAATAATATTAAAAGGAGTATTTGTTTTCATATTAGAAACTCTTCATTTTTATTTTGGTTTTTGTTTTTGTTTTTTTTCCCCTAAGGCGAATATTTTTTTAAGGGTCTGGAACGTTTTTTTTATTTTTTTTTTGTCCTGACAAGCCGAGAACTGCCATAACCCAAAATGCTCCTCGCACCTGACGTTATCCTATAATCCTTTTCGCTAATATCAATTGTGGTGCCAAACTCTGTGATTAACATGGCGGCTGGGCGTGATAAAGATTGGCGTAACTTTCAAAAGAAAATGAAAGAGAAAAGAGTCGCAGGGAAAGAGAAGAAAGCAAAGGGGAAAGGTGCAGCAGCACTACCTGACGACACCATCACAGTTCAAAGGCTTAGCGCAGAAGTCACAGGGAAACTGCAGACGTACTCCCGCATTGGGGCCCGTATCTTCGTCTCTTATGAATTCGAAGAATACAGGATCGAGAATATAAAGAGTGCTTGCATGAAGCACTTCGGGATTCCGGAAGATGGCATTTTATGCTGTGATGTCCTGGCAGGCGAACAGGGGCCTTCCTGCTTCTCTGTGAAACAAATTCCCGATTTTAAAGTTGTTCACGTGAGGTTCATAGAGAGGTCGGATGGCGAAGGCGAACCAGAAACCAAACGTTCAAGGCCTGTTGCACGTTCAAGCCCAGTACGAGCACGATCGCCTCGGAGGGCTACTGCTGGCGTGGAAATTGTCTCTACCTGGGAGTGTGTATAATATGCGAGCCAGCGAGTCATGCGAGTCAACAAGGGAGCCATGCAAGTCAGCATAAAAAAACTTTGTTTTTAACGTAAACTACAAAAAACTAGCCTCTGTAACTAAGTAACGTATATGTTCCAAAGGCACGTCCTTTAAAATTCAGCTTCAGAAAAATTCGCCAACATACAAATTGAACGAGGTGAAACAATAACAAAGGTTTGAGAAGGCATTAAACAAGGGTTTAAAGGTTCTTCTTGGGTCGCGTTTAATGAGTCACACCATATGTGGTAAGTGACGTGACCAGAACATAAGAAAAAAACACTCTGTAAAACCCAAACGTCTGGCATCTTTCACAATAAAACCAATGCCAATGGCTTAAGAATGTCGCAATAAAAAATCTGACTTACTAACAAGTTTAACCTTCGTTCTCAAAATTCACATTTATCGAAAAAGCTATGACGTCATTGAGGGGTATTTTCATACATTTTCTTTAACAGACTTTCTTGCTTTCGTCTGAACGCTAATTTCATGCTACAGATGTTAAAAAAAGTCAAATTGCTTATGATTCGCCAAAAAAAGGATTCTCTTTCCTTTGAACTTTTGCGCTTTTTCATTTCTAAAGCGGGATTGGGGACTGGCACTAGTTGCGCATGTGTAATGTCCATTTAGTGTTGTCTTAGGCCCGGTTCAGACGCCGTACTTTTCATGAGCCGAACCTAATACATTGAATTAAGTACATGAAAAGTTCGGCGTCTGAATCAATTAGGAACGCCTGTTTCAATTTGGAACGGCTCAGCCGTTCTTTTCGCCTAGCCCGGCCGGGAATTTCGCCTTTGGATCGACTTAGGAACGCCTTTGATTCAGACGCCGAACTTTTCATGTACCGAACCAAATGCAGAAATTCTTACAACGTATTTTGTAAGCAGTTTGACCGAAATGCGCATTTTTCGCCTTCTGAATTTAGTTCGGCTGGAATTAAGATCGGCGTCTGAATCACTTTGCCGGTCTAAATAATTTGGGTCGGCCTTAATTCGAATTAGGTTCGGCTCATGAAAAGTTCGGCGTCTGAACCGGGCCTTATCTTCAGTTTCACGGTTCCCACTATGTTAGCGGTTTAAGACACGTGAGAAATAGTAACAAATAACATAATTTACCTTAACAAAAGAGGAAAAAGATGAAGGCAGATAACAAAACGATATTGAAAGGAGAGCGAGGATAGCGAAAACTCGTGCCAAATAGCCAAAAGCCGCCAAAAGCCGAAGAAAGGAAAATGGACTGGGAACTAACATCTGTCTCGCATGGCTCACATGATGACTCGCATGACTCGCATGACTCGCTGGCTCGCTGGCTCGCAGTTTGTCAAGACCCAAAATATTATAGGGATCAAAACTTACCTTTTCGAAAATTTCAGCCAGAAAAAAGGCTCCCGAAAATTCTAGGTGACCTTTTTAGGGTAAAAATCCGTTAGAAATGGGCAATTATACCATTTTTTAGATGTTCGAAAATCTTAGGAGAGGCAGGCAAGCAACAAATTTTACAACAAATGTTTCGAAAATTCTAGATCTCAAATCGTCTTCCGAACAGATATGCTTCCGAAAATTGTCGTTAGGTGCCCCTGATTATAGTTTTTGAAACGTATTTTATTTTGTAAAGATGAGTAACTTAAGTAGAAACAATAGCGTTAGGGAATACAATTGGAAGAAGCTAGTTGACACAATAAGTAGATACTGTTTTATTGAGTGGAGTAACATGATATGGGCAGAAATATATTTCGGCAGTTTGATAATTTTCTTGGAAGTTAATAAATGTTAGGCTATCAACCTTGACATGGCGTGAAACATAACTTAATAGCAGATGTTGTAATGAAGCCGAGGTGATTTCTTAAAATCGTTGAGAAAATTTTGTAGTAAACAATTTGCGTTTTTTTACCTACGAATTGTAAAAGGGCCAAAGACCAACATCTTCACGTGCAAATTGTGTGCATGAGTTATTTTTATAATTCTGTTTACTAGATTACTGTGTGATAACTCGAATTCCCTCACGTACGAACAACGAAAGGGGGCAAAGTCCAACTCTTTCACGTGCTAGTTGTGTGACTGTACATCTCATGCAGATTGGCTTTTCACAATAATAATACTAACTTGAACGTATGAAGACCTGTTTCGTTTTGTAACCAATGCCTTAAAAAAGGCTCTTGTCTTTTAAGAAGCAATAGCTTTTAAAACATGAAGAAATAAGTTGTTGGAGTTAAGGACTGTTTCACTGAGTAGAATCGCACGTGAAAACCTCGTGAATTGTGATGATGCAACCAACTACCACAATGATAAGAATCCTGGTATTTCTTAACTACTCGAATTCGATGAGTCACATTTTGGCTTAAGAAACTCCGAGGAAACCTTGGAGTTTTCCTTGTAATCAACGTTTGGTTAGTAGATATTTATTTTACTTTGATAATCTGTTTAACTTGCACCAAATGTAACAGGGAAAGGCAGGGGAAAGTGAATATATAGCATGAGGATCGACGCATCTGAGCGTTTCGCGTTTTCATTTATATACGGCAATACCCAATTTCGCACAAAAACCCAGTCTACATTTAGGAGGAAAAAGGTAGATTCATCACTCTTGGTAAGGTTACACTGAAGCATTAAAGTTACACTGAAGCATTCAAAACAGCTCATGCACGTTTAACGTGCCTATGTTACCCTCAGTCTGCATTTTACCCCTGGTCCGCAGTCTGCAGCCTGGTTAGACCCATATCCTTCAGGAGGTAGACCCATATTTGATAGAAGTCTTTAGGGGTGAATAGAATTTTATTCAATCTTCAGGGGTAAGAAGAAAAGATAACTCCTCAACCAGGGGTACGGATATTAAATGCAATATAGTTAGCTGAAAAAGCTTTGTATGTGGGTATACATTCATTCTATAAACCTAATATGTACTTTATATGCTCTTCTAAGTGTATATCAAAGTGGATTTGCAGTGACTAATAATTGATTTAAAGGTTTTTTATCAACCCGATAGGTGGATTTGTGGATATGTTGTGACAAAGTGGACTTGCATAAATGTAATGATCATGTATCCACATATGGACCTATTTTTAGGAACTGCTTTAAAGTGACAAGGCAGTTATTAACCTGAATGATACTTCTGTCAGATATTAGAACACCTTCACGGAGTAGTTGGGATGATGAGGAGTCGACACCCAGCAGGTCAAAATGGGAAATGCCATCACCCGCCAGATCTGTTAGTGAAGATATAAGGAGTGAAAGAAGGTGAATCAATGTAAAGTCAGAACTGCATTGAGTAAGATGAGCTAATTCATCACCATTATAAGGCTTATAGCCCTTCACTTGGACAACTACATCTTAGGCAAATCTAGCAATTTGTATTTGTATTTATTAGCAAAGTCAACAAACTAAATTGTCGTTAAATATATTGTGCTTGATAACTATTGTTCTTCATTTGTAGATCACATCGTAGAGTTGGTGAGACACCTCGTTTTACTCCCACACATAAATACAATGTTTGGGAAGATGATCGCCGCAGTACTGGAGCAACACCAAGATTCTCCAAAGGAAAAAGTAAGAACTTGACTGGTAGCTTACACCATTTTACATACAGAAAGTTCTCAAAAATGATGAAATTATGTATGTTGTGTTCAATGCCACAACTTTCTGTGGGAATAAAGTGCAAAATAATTTTTGGATTAAGTACAGACTGTCACCTACAGTATATAAGAGATAGACTTCCTGAGAGGCAGTTCGCCCAAAGCCAGTCTCCTGTAGGGAAGGTAAGGGTATTTTATGATGGGTTGTATTCTGGGCCCAGGCCCAGTTGTTCGAAGGCCGATTAGTGCTTACCCCAGTGTTAAATTTAACCCAGGTTTCTTTTTCTTGTGTTCAAAAGCATTTTCTCGGAAAATTTTCTCTGTTATTTTTAGAGCTTCCAATCATCAACTTATAGACAAAAAGAATTAAAACTGAAATGCTTTTTAAGCTTCAAATCTGAATTTAAACCTGCCACTAACCCTGGGTAATCTTAACCTAGCTTTGAACAACTTTGCCCAGGTTCTTTAGGGCTAGGTTGGCAGCAATTGGTCATGATCAATAATAATAAGAAATTATGATCACATTCCACACAGCTAAAAGTGTACATGCCATCAATGTGTTTTTAGGATCCGATGTTAGGCATGAATCACAATTTCCATCAGATGTTGACAGGGAAGAGTGGGAAGAAGAACAAAAGGTAATTGTCACTTGTTCAAAACCAAATTTTAAACATGGCATTTTAAAAGCTTGGTATTTTAGCCATAGTCCAGTCGTACCATTATGAAAGGTGGATGTATAAAATTATGTTGAACATTAGTAGTCGATGTAATATTAATAATATTATTATTATTAATTTATATTAGTGCTATTCAGCTAATCTTCCATAATTGAGCCTATTGTTGAGAATCTTAGATTCCTATAAGATATACATTTATGAAATAACTAAGATAGTAGGCGCGCTCTGATTGGCCGAGAGGAGTGTTTGCATGAGAGTATGTAAACATGGTTGTGGCTTCAAGTTGTTTGGCTTTTCGCGCGCTAATCACGCAAGCTCGAATTTGAAAAAGTTTTCGAGTTCAAAACTTGGCAAGTTTACTTTATTTGCCCATTCCTTGGTCGGCTGAAACATGGAAAATCATTACATAGAAGGTGAGTCAATTTTTCTTCGCTTAAGCTGACATTTTAAGCGAGAAAAATCCGTATTTTGTAAAGCATCTTTTTGCAAAACAAGAACTGATTACGCGTGCAAGACTTTGTGGACAAGATTTTGCTACTGGTAAGAATTTCTCTTTTAATCAGTGCCATACGAAGAGTTTTGCGTTTTTTTCTCGGGAAAGTTATTTTATAAAAGCAATAGAAAACTTTTTTCCTGTGTTTGCATAGCCTGATATAAACACTCGAGGCGTTGGGAGAATTCTGGACGGTTATGCAAACCCTCGACTTCGTTTCCGGTTTGCATAACTGTCTCGAATTCTCCCAACCCCTCTCGTGTTTATATCAGGCTATGCAAACACGGAAAACGTTTTCTATTGCTTAAGTAATATTATTATATAATGGAGTCTCTTTAAATTTGTTGACTATTACTATAACTGTCTTTACATTTTAACAGAGACTTGACCGTGCCTGGTATGACATGGATTCTGGTTACGATGAAACACACAATCCATTTGCTGATGTTAGTGAAGAGTACACTAAAAAGAAGGAAGAAAACATGGCAAAGAAAGCAGTCAAAAGAATGTCTGCTCAGCAGCGTCAGATCAATAAGGTATACGCAAAAGTAATAAGTATCAAATAATTTCAATTGAACACTTGTTTTCATTGTCATTGTTTTATTATTATTATTATTATTATTATTATTATTATTATTGATGCTTTATTACAACGACTCAGAAGGTTCACGTAGTCAATGTACTTCGTTATCCAGTTATGAGGTCCCTGATGTCTACATTTGTACTCAACTTGATGTTTTGACCATTATGGGTTGAAGTTAATCTACTTGGATTTTTTTTCTTCAGGATAATGACCTTTGGGAGACTAACAGAATGTTAACAAGTGGTGTAGTACAAAAATTAGAGGTTGATGATGATTTTGAAGATGACCAAGAAGCCAAAGTCCATTTGTTGGTCCACAACATAATGTTCCACCCTTCCTGGATGGACGAATTGTCTTCACAAAACAACCAGAACCTGTTATTCCAGTCAAGGTATTTAAATAACCCAGTTTATACATTTACAAGTTTGGTGGAGGAGTTAATCTCGGAACTACCAAGACTTCCTCAAATACTCCTAGGGTCAGGGTGGGATGTCAACTTGGGGCCTTCAGATTTCAAGTCCAATGTTCCAACTGATTGGCCATGCATGCTGCCACCTATGCATTATCTCCAGGAGTAGGGCGATGAATTTTCAGTTTCTAAGCAAACAAAACTAACCTGGTTTTAGTGTCAAATGAAGGCATTGATATTCTCCCGTTAATGATATTTTTTAACTAATGGGTGTTAAATTATTTTAATAGCAACCTAAGGAGCAAAAAAAAGTGTAAATTGTAATTTGTTTACCGACAGAGCACTAAGGAGTTCATAAGAACTTGCTGAAACGTGTCCGTGCGTTCCAGATCGAATTGGAATTTGAAAGTGTTGGTTTTTAAGGAGAGGGGAAAACTGGAGTACCCGAAGAAAAACCTCTCGGAGCAAGGGAGAGAACCAACAACAAACTCAACCCACATATGGCATTGACGCCAGGATTCGAACCCAGGCCACATTGGTGGGAGGCGAGAGCTCTCACCACTGCGCCACCCTTGCTCCCCAATATCAAGTGATTAATTTTTTTGCATGTTTGATTGAAAGTTACAATTTGTACAGAGTTATTGTACAGTGTAACTGACCAAATGTGTACACCTTTACTTATTTGTAGGATTCCACCTCTGACATGGCCACGATTTCTAGAAAAGGCTGCCATGTTGTACGCCTGCACAGAGAGCAGAAAGAACGACAGAAAGCTCAGCACAAGGATTGGGAACTTGCAGGAACTAAACTGGGGAACATTTTGGGAGTGAAAAAAGAACAAGAGGAGGTACCTTAACTTTCATTGCAGGAGTAATCTAAAGCTAGGATACACACTTTATTTTGACAGTTTTGCCTTGGCCAGCTCACACTTTTTGTGCCTGTGTTACAGAACTCAAAATTTAGAATAATAAACTCCATAGCAATGGTCCTTTTCTACAGAGGCGTTTTTGAAGTGGTTCAATCATTCAGTAAATGTGCTAAACATTATTTTGTAATCTAACTTATAAACCAGAGACTAGCTTTATGGTGTTCCCCATATTTTTATTATAAAACCTTTAAGTATTGTTCCTTGACTATGGCCTCTTGCCGGCCAACTCTGAGTAAACTACTGGAAGCCATTGAATAATCTTTTAGTTCCTGTTTTACCAAGGTTAAAACCACTCAGCTAGGCCTTGTGTGTCAAACCTGGTGAAACAATTTTGCTCGTTAGTAGCCTGTGAAAACAGCCGTCTCTCCTTGCTCCTCACCAACGGAGACATTGGCTGATTTAGCAACAAAACCGGAACGTCTGGTGACGACTGCGCGCGCATTTCAAACAACTGGATTGACCAATGGCAGAGTGGCAAATTGGGTACCGGAAGTCGAGTTTAGTCCTTTCCGCGCGCTTACCCGTCGTCAAATGACGTCCCTGTTCTGTTGCTTAATCAGCCTATTTTGTGGGCGAGGACCGAAGAGAATGAATGAATGACTGACTGACTGACTGACTGACTGACTGACTGACTGACTAAAGCAAGCCCTATGGTTCTTTTATAAACACAGGCAACATTAGCTCCAAGGGTGAGCGCCTATAAGAATTGTCCTACATTACATGCATTGTATGTCTGCATAATTCACTTACCCTATATTTCCAACTTTGCAGTATATGCATGAAGATGGCTACACGAATTACGGTATGATAGGTTGCACTCAACCTCGGCGAGTGGCAGCCGTGTCTGTTGCTAAACGTGTGAGCGAGGAGTTTGGATGTAGACTTGGTGAAGAAGTTGGTTACGCCATTCAGTTCGAAGATGTTACTTCAGAGGAACACTGTATGTTACATGCTGGGAGAGGTTCAGTATGGCGGAAGGGTCACAGACGACTTTGATAAACGGCTTCTAAACACTTTTGCCAAGGTGAATACTCTGAAAACTAACCGAGTGTCTGTATTGTAGTTAAGAAAATACACTGTTAGGCCTGTTTCAAACGTCGTGCTACTGCCGTGCTAAGCTGGCTCTACTGTAGCTCGACTGCGGCACGACACTAGCACGACTTGGTTTCAGACGCCGAGTTTAATTCAGTCGAATAGAACGGCTGTTGCCGAAAACGAAACACAAAAATAAAGAAACGGTTTAGCAAACTTTAAAATGTATTCCAATGTATTTATAATTTATGAATTGAGTTCGGCACGGCGGTAGCACGACTTGGTTTTAAACGTCGCCCTACTGCCGTGCTAAAGTCGAATTTAATTCGATCAATTGAGTTCGGTACGGCAGTAGCACGACGTTTGAAACGGGCCTTAGATATCAACACTTGTAAGAATCAAAGGGCCTAAATCAATTAGAAAGTAACCTCGGTATTTTGGGACGGTTGTCTAATTTCCACGGAATAAGTTGAGTCTTGTCAGGCACAAGACTTTTTTGGTTCCTGGAAACATTTTTATGTGCATGTTTTGCTTGGAAACTATCAAATCATGTATTTTTGCAAATCTTTCTGTTTGAACAGAGAAAAAGTTTGTTTGTAGTTGTATTTAACTAGGGACATTCAAGACCCAAGTTGTTTTGTCCTCAGTTTAGGGACCGTTCATTTTTTATGGGGTAGGGGGGGCTGGTGGGATTTGGAGGAGTGTAATTTGAAAATTTTATGACCCCCCCCAATTTCCGATTTTTTTCGCATGGCCCCCCCCCTTCATCAGAGTAATTTTTTGGAAGGCCCCCCCCCATGAATAAAAAAATACATAAGGTATTAAAAAAGTTACTGCATTAAAATTTCGTTTTGTTACATTTCACGTAATTTAGTGAAAGAAAGCTGAAAGCTAGAAAGCTGTTTTTAACAAATCCTCACTCAAAAGAATGAAAAGTCAATTTCAGCTCTTTTTGTTACTGCTCGTCCTGAGCGTGTTGTAGCTGGCCGCTCGTCTACATATTCCTCGTCTGAAGCGATAAAAGCAAGAACGACATCATTTGAGTCGTCTTCAGAGTCAGTCGCTAATTTTTTCGTCCGACCCCCCCTTCCTTCATTTTTTTTTTCGGCTGGCCCCCTTTCAAGCCAATTTTTTCGAGTGGCCCCCCCAAAATCCCACCAGCCCCCTCTCTCATAAAAAATGAACGGTCCCTTACAATTTCACTTTTACTGACCTTCAGCACGAGCTACCAGCATTTTTACAGATCTGCTCCCTGAGCCAATGGTTATGTAGTTTTTCACTTCATCTTTTATAGGTGTGGTTTAGCGAGTCAATGTTCCAGCAAAGTTTTAATTTCTACAAGGGTTATATCATACCAAAGTGTAGCTAGGTATCGCAATACATGGATCATATTGACACTCTCCCCCTTGTAGACTCCCCTGAGGTGTTTGGACTGCATCCAAACGCCGATATCACGTAAGTTGAGATTTAACGAAACAAGGCTTAGAACCCCTTGACTTCCAGTTTTAGAAAATTGTTTAGAAAGAAAAATAGCCCTAACTCTTTAAACCATCTTTTTGTGTTTAAAAATACGATACTGCAACAACCGTTGTAAAATCCGAGGAAGAAGTTGTAAAAAAGAACTTTGCACCTTTGCATGTTAAATTGCAGCTACGTTAACGATGCATTCGGCTGAAAAAAAAATGAACAGGGCTGTCGAAAATACACTAACGAGTATTTCACGTGTGTTTACAGATACCAGAGTAACCTGGCCAAGTCTTGTCTGGATACAATCCTTAGCATTCAGCCAAAGGATACCTCAGGCGGCGGAGGAGAAACCCGCGAGTCTGTTGTACAGCGGCTGGCTGATGACATGCTCGATAAGCTTCCTGAAAACTACATCGCACATGAGGTAAACTGAACGAATAAGATTATTTTGATGTTTCACTGTGTGTCCGAGTCTTCAGTTCTTTGTCAATCACGGAAAAAAAGTGGACCTCTTGTCATCGAGGACTTTGTAGCGTATAAACTGGTACTCGAGTACAAAGGTTGAAAATTCCTTTTTTTTTTTTTTTTTTTTTTCATTTCAGGTGAAGGCGAGGCTTTAGAAGATGGGAGCACTGTCTCCCATGAATATCTTCTTGAGGCAAGAAATCGATCGAATGCAGAGAGTGATAACCGCTGTGCGGCAGACACTGACAGATCTAAAACTGGCCATTGACGGCACCATCATTATGAGCGAGGTTAGCATTCTTCTATTCTGGCTTTTTGGCATTTTCGTCAAGTTTTATCTTTCTTTGAAAAACCAGAGAATCATCAAATGACCATGTGGACTGTTATCGCCAATCCTTGGCTTACAAAAAACGGAGCTGATAAAATGTTTTTGTTTGTTTCTCTGTGTTTTTTATTTGCCATCATGTAGATGGTCAGGAGAAGTGCCAATAGCGAGCTTAAGCAACAACGAGCACGACGACAGTGAAAATGTCACTAAAAAAAATTATTCGGTCTCCATTTGGAGCCGCGCAATTTGTCAAATGCAGGCCTCTTTTCCTGGAGATGAATTCTTATCGACAGGTTTGAAAAGAGAAAGGACCATTCGTCGTCGTATGTTGACGTCCTCCATAAAACGTCGCATTATGAGGTTTTATGACGTAGTCGTACAGTGAACGTCAAAGAAATGTACTAAAAAGCATGATGCACGTGCAGAGCTGCTGTTTTGCTCATAACAACAATTGTTGTTGTTGTTGTTTTTTTATGTTGCCTTTTTTGTTCAATCAATCAATCAATCAATCAATCTTTATTTAAACACGGTAAAATCCATCAGGAATTTAAAAATTAAAAATAACCTAACTATCCTAAACAAAATTCAAAACCTGACTACAACTAATCTAACTAAAACCTGTTTTTCATGAATGCCGTGTATAACATTAAAAATGAACATTAACTAATCTTTTAAATTGACTAAGAGATTCGGCTTCTCTCACATGACAGGGTAGGCTGTTCCAGAGAACTGCTCCGCTATAAGTAAAGCTGTTTTTCATGAAATTAGTTCGCGGAAATGGGACAAATAGTTTGTTAACAGAGTCCCTCAGGGAGTAACGCGTTTCATTTCGTTTAACAAACTTAGATGATAAATATTCAGGAACAAGGCCATTTAAAGACTTGTATACCATTATGGATTTCTGTATTTGAAATTGAGTGCTCAAGTCTTTCCAATCGAGTTGTCTAATCAAACGGTTAGCATCAGCATCATAGCTAGAGAAGGTTAAAACGCGAGCGGCACGGTTCTGAAGCTTCTGTAGCCTGTCAAATAATGTTTTACCACAATTACCCCAGACAAGATTGCAATAATCGAAATGAGATTGAATTAGTGAGCTGTATATATAGTGAAGGGTAGGTGGAGGTAGGTGGTTGTTGTCCATGTGCGGGCTTAAACTTTCACTGTGCACTTTTTTTTTTAAATGTGATTTTGATATTAATATTTTTCTTGTCCTTTTCTTTAGACCCTAAGAGACTCACTTGACTGCATGTACGATGCCAGGATACCTACACACTGGAAAAAGGTAAGTGGTCGATTATTAAGGGAGGAGAAAATGTTGCGACATCCATAGATGAAAGCGTTGTAGTTATACACTTAAAAATACTTTCCCGAAAAAACATTGAACATTTTCGCCGAAGTTATTTTTCTTCCACCTTATTGCATTACTCTGTAGATCTCATGGGAGTCTTCCACGCTTGGATTCTGGTACACCGAACTTTTGGAAAGAAACAGTCAGTTTAGGAATTGGTGTTTTGAAGGAAGACCTAATGTGTTCTGGATGACAGTATACCTGCCAACTCTCACGCCTTAGGCGTGAGTCTCACGCCTGCGGGTTGAAAACTTCGATCTCACGCCCGCTCACGCCTGCGGACCAATTTCTCACGCCTGATTGAAAAATGTGAGTTGTTGCCGTATTGCTTGACACAATTTCCAAAAATATGTACTCAGACCCATGTAAGGAACGAAAACCATGTGTAAAATGAATAAATGACAATACCTTCCTCGCGATCTCTGATTTTGTGGATAAGTGTTTTCTCGATAACTTCGCCTTCGGCAGACTTCGGACGTCTTCGGAAGACTTCGGACTTCTTCGGGAATCTTCGGAAATGATCGTGTCGTTTTCAAAAATCCCAGCACTCCCAGGATAAAAATCTCACGCCTACATCTCAGAAAAAGTTGGCAGGTATATGACAGGGTTCTTCAATCCCCAAGGATTCCTCACCGCCATGAGACAGGTGTGATTTATTTTAATTGATAAATAGTAGGCGGTGTCCAACTAGAAAGCTCTTGCTACTTCGAACACCGCACATATATGTACATTACCTCTTCTCAGCCTAATGACTAGTCATCCTTTTTGAGCTATTTTGAAAAAATAGCTCATATGTCAGTGGTGTGAGCGTATGTATCTTTGTGGCTTTGTATCTTTGTAACTTTGTATCTTTGTATCTTTGTATCTTTGTAACTTTGTATGTTCGGATGTTTGTTGCAAGAGCCAATAAGGTTGAAGGTACTATGAGTTGATGCTAAGGAACCAATGAGATCTTGGCATCTACTTAAAAATCACATTGCTAAAGGTCGAACAAGGGCACTTTAAGACCGCCATCTTGATTCTTTACAATTTGTTCGTCTTTTATTACGGCTACAGGTGTTTGGAAACATTATATTAAATATCTTCATGATTCAAACGCTGTCTAAGGTGATGCAGCTGTTTAAGGGTTCATACATTTCTGACCGAATTCGGCTATCGCGAACGGTACCACGCACGTAGTTATGAGTTGTGTTTCACCTGCTTCAAGGTAGAGTATAAACGATCATATATTTTCAAAGCTCTTCCAGTGAAGCAATAATTGATATTTAGATATGGACTTTAATTCGAAAGTATGCGGCCTATAAAATGTGGTTTTAGAAGTTTGAAAAGCAGCTTATTTTTTTTAAAGCTGTACCGAGTATTGTTAATCCTGTAAACAAGCTGTAGAAATATTATTCTCTCGCTCACAAAGTTCAACAGACCTTTTTCGTTCCGGCAAAACAACAACAAAAAGGAATAATAAGTGAACAACATGATACATCCTTCCTGCATACTAAGCATTATAGTTATTGAAACGTATTTTATTTAGTAAAGATGCGTATAAACTTAAGTAGAAACAGTAGCGTTAGGGAATAAAATTGGAAGAAGCTAGTTGACACAATAATTAGGTACTGCTTTATTGAGTGGAGTAACATGATATGAGCAGAAATATATTTCGGCAGTTTGATAATTTTCTTGGAAGTTAATAATTGTTAGGCTATCAACCTTGACGTTGCATGAAACATAATTTAATTGCAGATGTTGTAATGAAGCCAAGGTGATTTCTTAAAATCGTTTGAGAAAATTTTGTAGTAAACAAAAAGCGTTTTTTTTAAGCATGAATTGTAAAAGGGCCAAAGACCAACATCTTCACGTGCAAATTGTGTGCATGAGTTATTTTTATAATTCTGTTTACTCGATTACTGTGTGATAACTCGAATTCCCTCACGTACGAACCACGAAAGGGGGCAAAGTCCAACACTTTCACGTGCCAGTTGTGTGACTGTACATCTCATGCAGATTGGCTTTTCACAATAGTAATAGTGACTTGAACGTATGAAGACCTGTTTTGTTTTGTAACCAATGCCTTAAAAAAGGCTCTTGTCTGTTAAGAAGCAATAGCTTTTAAAACATGAAGAAATAAGTTGTCAGAGTTAAACACTGTTTCACTGAGTAGAATCGCACGTGAAAACCTCGTGAATTGTGATGATGCAACCATATACCACAATGATAAAAATCCTGGTATTTCGTAACTACTCGAATTCGATGAGTTAGATTTTGGCTTAAGAAACTCCGACGAAACCTTAGAGTTTTCCCTCTAATCAACGTTTGGTGAGTAGACATATATTTTACTTTAACAATTTGTTTAAATTGCACCAAATGTAACAGGGAAAGACAGAGGAAAGTAGCATGAGGATCGACGCAGCTGAGCGTTTCGCGTTTTCATTTATTTACGGCAATGCTCAATTTCGCACAAAAACCCAGTCTACATTTAGGACGAAAAACGTAGATTCATCACTCTTGGTAAGGTTACACTGAAGCATTAAAGTTACACTGAAGCATTCAAAATAGCTCATGCACGTTTAACGTGCCTATGTTTTATTATCATTTGTAATATAACTTGTACAAATGTCTTATATAGCCTGAAAATAAAGAATTGAATTGTCCTCAGCAGGGGACACTGGGACCACTGGTGAAGTCAGATAGTGACCCTGTAGGCCAGTTACTTAAACACACCCCGCCATTTCATACTAACCCCGTTTTGAGCTTAAACTTTAAGTAACTACTCTTTCGCTAGTTAAAGGGCAAATGGAATTTGTTTTATTTGATATCAAAACTAACCTCGTAATGTTGAAATCTTGTAATTTTTTTTTGCCGATATTTTACTCTTTTCGGCACTTTTTGTAAATAACCTGCTTTACCTTTAAAAGCTTACGCGCACGACGGTTTTCTATTTTTCAGGAAGTGACGCGTGCACGCAAAGGCTGGGCCCTGGACTGCGTGGTGCTTCATAATGACGTCACGCGTTTCTTTAAAGATGACATCACTCAGCCCCCAGCTGAAGGGGTCTATGTGCATGGATTGTATCTTGACGGAGCCGGGTGGGATCGCAGAGGCTGCAAACTTGTGGAACCCACTCAAAAGGTTCTCTTCACAGCCATGCCAGTCATTCATATCTACGCTATTAACACGACCGCTGGCCGAGATGCCCGGATGTACCAGTGCCCGATATACAAGAAACCAAGGAGAACAGATCTGACGTATATTGCAAGTGTGGACTTGAAAACCAATCAGAATCCAGATCACTGGATTCTGCGCGGTGTCGCCCTGTTGTGTGACATTAAGTAAATTTCTACCTATTACCCAAGGTCTTTCTAAAAGAAAGTTTTTTCCTGGGAACTGTTGTAAACATGGGTAGTTGTAATGGTCGAGTTAGATTAACTTGACTTGCTAACTGTTTATTGTCCAATCACGACAGACGAGCAAAAAGTAACACTACATTTTTATGAGGTATCTTACATTTGAAAATGGACTATTTATACGCAAAGTGTGGAAGAACGTACCTCTATCCGGGCAAGACATTCTGATATGGTATAAAACCTGGCTGAATTTTCTGAAACCTCTACATTGGTTCAGCGTAAATAATTGTATGATTGTGTCGTGGAGTCACTGAAATAGTCCGAATAGTTTTACTGCATCCCTTTATTATAGAAGAAAAGACTATATAGTCACAGAGAGTATATACTTGATTTTGGAAGTTATTTATTGTCTCACTTATTTGAACACGTTTTGAGCAGAATTCTTCTGTATATTGTGAAAATCGTTTTTAAAGCCGAAAAGAAAAGAGTATTGTTTGTCAAGGAAGATGACATTCTAACTACCAGAACATCTGAAGGAAAACGTACGGATTGAAAATTTTATGGTAGTCACCTTCCGTTTCATTACAACTTCAGAAAAAAATAAAATACCACTTTAAAGTGATGCCTTATTCTTCCATTGATGTTTACGGAGCGCTACCACTAGAGATGTAAAGGTGCAGTAAAACGAACAAAACAAAAATTGTACAACATATTTTTTTTTTTAGCAAAATTGTTGCAGTACAAGTTGCACGTTTTTGGTGCTCGTTTTAACGTAGTTTCTTGTTGTGAATCTCAAAAATTATTGATATTGAGTTAAGATACTTGGTTATCGCGTTCATGTCATAGCTAACGTTAGTTCAGTTATTACAGAAACAATGACACATTTCTCCGCAAAACTGAAAGTTTTTTTTTAATGACAATTCAATAGATTAACTGTAATGGTGATTTTAGTAAACCAGTTAAACAGTAAATATAAGAAAACAATGAAATTCACTAGAAAGAAATAGTTCGTATTCACGGGTTAAGTAAAATCACTCCACGGTAGCGTGTCTTGTAAGCTCGATTACCAGCCACCGTTTGGGAAACGAGCTCGCGCTCCTGCCCCGAAAAGACTCCTCGGAGCGGTCGAAAGGGAGCGGCGGAAAGTCTTGAAAAAGTGAAGTTTTTATAGGGAGCGCAAAAATTCCAAATACTCCGTGACACAGTTACTTTTGGCACCTTACAACTTCTCGCTGGGTTGATTTGCTGAGACAGTTAAAGAAAAGCTGTTAACAGTGGGTATTAAAGCGTCGCTGCTATCAGTTTACTTGGGGCGTTATCAAACTGAACAAAAAAATCTTAACCGGCATATCAAGGGTTCTTCAAAAATGATCCGGTTAAAAACCTCTCTTGTGCATGAAGATTTAACACTTAACTTTGACTTCGTGGGACAAGGAACTCCAGTTTAGGGTGTAGCCAAATCAGTCGAAGAGATTAAAAACATTTTTCGCCTCTGTCAAGCTCTTACAACAGCCCTTGTTTTCTGAAGCCTCGTAAATTTTAGATCAAACTGGAGGGAGTTTTTCAGTCAGAATTCCCGGCTTCATATTATAAAAAGTTACGTACTGCTATGCTTACTTTTTTTTTCCTTCCTTCTTTTCTTTCTCTCTTTTGTTAGAAACACCTTAAACGGAAACGTCACACCTTCTGTTCGAATCAATATTCAAATTAAGACGACAACTGGCTGTGCTTATCTGCAGCTAGGAAAAAGCCAGCCTATATTTCTTAACGTATGCAGTCTAAAGGTTCTAACACAACCTTGAGCAGGTGTTATTTTAAGATCCGAAAAGTTTTTTTTTCTTATCATAGCTGACTTCTGGAAATGAAATAAAGAGTAAATTTAAGCTACTAGCTCAAATCTAATACAGTTGCATGCTAAATTATAAACTGTCTCGCTCCTGTCCCTTTCTACTCTGGTACAGCTGGTGGACACAAGGTGGACAGCGGTTTGAAGTCTTCTTTGGGAAAAACAAGGTCTGTCTCGTCCTCTCTGAAAATGAAAGTAAAACTGGTTAGGTTCAAAACTCGGTCCAGGTCAACGCATCTACATATAAGAAATACAATGGGTATTGTTATATAGTTGGAAAGTTCTTCCCGACAGCGCGTGCTCTCACTGGTCCCGTTCGAGGTCATATCTGAGCCAGCAACATTACAAAATTTATGACGTCAGAGGTAACATTGCGAATGTTGACCGACGACCGCCGTTACAGCGAGGTTTAATGATGGGGTTCCAGCTTCAAAATTTCCAGCTCTATAACAATTCACTCCCTTTGTTTCCCAAGAATCTATATGTTTCTTTCGGCTTCACCCCGGGAAACATTGAGATTCTCGAGAAACAGAATGAACTGTTTCCCTCGGGCTGGTAAGTTATGAGTTGATTTATCCTGCTTTAACCATGTAAAAGAAAGGAAAAGAAGATTTCAGACAAGCAGAAACTTGCCCTACACATACCAGGCAATGAGGTGTGCGCTAGCGCATAAATGCAATCAATACTCCAAGGGCGAACCATAACAACACTCTACATCCTCCACAGACACAACAGACAGTCCTCTGATCTGATTAAGCTTATTTCAGCATGATTAAACAGTGTAATAAGACACTGCATGACACTGACGCCAACAGTTGAAAAAAAAAATCTCCGAGGGTGTTATCCGTCGAGGCCGTACACCCTCCTCGATCTCCATAATTCCTCATAAGATACTCAGCCTCATTCACTAACTGTTCAACAATAATAACAATAATAATAATGATGATGATGATGATGATGATGATGATGGTGATGATGATGATGATAATAATAATGACAATAATAATAATAAAAGAGAAGACGTTTTACCTTGCTACAAGCCTCAACAGCAATTCAACCTTCTTTGAAGAATCAACCTTGATTGGGTCAGCAGTGGTGAAGTGCTGGGAGCTGTATCCTTGTAATGTTGTTCCTCCTGCTTTCCACGTTGGGTCGTTTTCCGGCAGGACACGACCAGGATTAACAACTTCATCAAAACCTATCACCACAAAATAATGAAAAAAAAATCGTTCTCGGACATTACAGACAGTTGTGAGCCTTTTTATAAATCTTACTATTTTATTAATTAATTCATTTATTTATTTGCCACACGATAAGAGAAACGTAAAAATATAAGGTATTAAGTAGAAAAGTAGTGGCGAGGAGACCTAACAGAAACTATAGGAAGCTAATGAGAGGTTAGGCCTCCTCCACTCACAAGCTATGGCTCTTCACATCGAGTGAAGCAAAAGATGGCGTTAAGTCTAAGGTGGACATGGTGGAAGTGATTTAAGATCAGTTTTCATATTTACTTATTAATTTAATCTTTAGTACACCGGGCACCTTGCAGTGTCCCTGGTGCTGAGCTGGCTCCAAAAAAGCCTGTCTCTTAGATTGAGGTGCATAGAGACGATGGGAAGCTTTTCAATATATAAAGCAAAAAAAATTACGCTACTTTAACAAAAGTTATTGCACGGCTTTGCTGCCTTTTGAAGTCATAATACACTTAAGCCTGCACTACCAAAACCTGACGCGCAACTGCCAATTCCCCATTTGACTCATTTTCATTATATGTAGCCCTATATATCATCCCCACGGGTGACCACACAGGTTTGCCTGTTTAAAGTTGCTCCGCAGGCAATCATGATTACATCTGGCAGAGAGGAGTCGCTAAATGTTAAAAAGAAAAACTGTCTAAATATCTGCAGCATCTATTTACATCTACTGACGCAACAATGAGTACACGACAAAGTACAAGACAAAACATTACTCACCCTGAGTAGGTCTACTCGATTCTGATCAACAGCATGAAAAATGAAACCAAAATAAAATAACGCAAAAAATGGTTTAAGTAAGATTATCAAGTCGCCACACTTAAAAATCCTCGGGCCGGCGTCCACCCAAATTTATGACCCAAACTTATGGTACTGCTATAAATAGCCAAAAAGAAGAAGAATTAAAGCACTCCCCCCCCCCTCCTCACCCTCCCCAACCGTTCATATTCAGTGATCATCAACATAACAAGAGACAAGACACAATGGAGCGTACACTTCGACGTCGTGGTTGTGGAACTGATTAATTGTAAATGCGGAGGAATAGTTACTGTAAGAAATGAAATATAGTAAGCGTATGGTGTTAATTTGCGAAAAGAGAAACATCCAAGAGGCCTACTTGCCAAAAACTAGCATTTCGGGGCAAATTGTCTCTGAGATATTAGCCTACTGTTATGCTCT
This sequence comes from Porites lobata, assembly GCA_942486035.1. Lineage (NCBI taxonomy): Eukaryota > Metazoa > Cnidaria > Anthozoa > Scleractinia > Poritidae > Porites > Porites lobata. The sequence continues at coordinate 1,291,506 of CALNXK010000119.1, forward strand.
GATCATACAAATCCTTCTAAATTTGACTTGGGTCTAAACGTTTAGACCTAAGTCAAATATGAAGTTACTGACGGTGAATAACAAATCTGACAAAACAAACAGTAAAAAAAGGTTCTCTATTTTTCTTACATCAGGCTTCAAAAACAACATAGCAGTCTCAATGACATAAGAGATCTATAATCCACTCACTGGTAAAAATCTGTCCACTATTAAATTAACGTGTATATGAGAGTAAAAGCAGACAATGGTCAGTTTTTCTGCATCTATATTTAACATTCTCAGAGGCAACAAGCACAAAAGAGAAAACGGAAAAGGCATTACTTACGTCTTTCAGCTCCTACCATATTCATAGATTATAAACAGGCGGAGAGAAAAGAAAGAAAGATAAAAGTGCATGAGTATTGTTAAAACGTCAACAAACCACTAATACCAACTGCGACATTCTTTGCTTTCAGTTGTCGCAAAAAAGGACTAAGAAAACTCATTTTCCAGCAATTTAGCAACGTTGTTTGTTTTGGATAATTTAGTCTGTTCTACTAAGATAAAAACATGGCAACAGAAAAGATAGCTATAACTAAATTCCCCTGGCAAAACAAAGGTCTCCTGACTATTAAATTTAAAATGTAGGCTGACTAATAAGTTGTGCTACATTTGTTTACATCAATTTCATAGCATTTTGTGAATTTTAGGCTTTATTAGGATATGCATACTAATTAGCGCTAAGCAGTAAAGTAATCATGCCCTGTGCAAGGAGTGGGTCGTGCAATTTTCAGCTACCCTTAGGGAGTGGGTCTTCCTATTTTATAGCATAGATAGGCTCAAAGTCATTTAAGTCTTGATGCTAACGGGACAAATAAATACACACTTGTTATATAAAACACAGCCAGCTGAAATTATTGCTAAAAATACTCTCACACGAGTTACATCCTGCAAACAACATTTAGTAGGTGGGCCCAGAGCCAAAACATGGCAGGAAATAATCACATTCACGGACAAAGAAACTGCATGCATGTAGTTCAGATCCAAGCATTTCGAGGAAATCAAAGAAACCATAGTTTCTATTTAGCTGTAATAAAAGGCTTTTATTAGGCTTAAAGAGAGGTCAAAGAAAATGAGTACTTTACAACTGCAATTGAGTTCACATCCTATCAGAAACACCCACAGAAGCATAAACCACAGAAAATAACTACTAAATGTGCTTGAAACAAACCAGCTTCATGACCTCCAAATGTAAAACTTAGTGTGGCAAAAATGAGAGTTAATCTGGTTAGACGCTTCATGCACTGTGCGGTGCTAGTGACCTACGCGCGAGAGAGAAAAGATGAAAAACTTAAGTTTTGTTTCAAAGCAAAGGTCACGTTTCACATTATCACGAGCTTATGACTCCTGTTTGGCCTGTTAACACTTTTTTTTCCAACCTTATAAACAAGGCAAAAAGCTAGAGATGTATGATTTGCTCATGCACAGAACAAGGTTTCATTGGATTATTAAGAGGAAACCAAAAATCCAACTACTGGGGTTGGGTCACGTAATTCCTAACCTTGCTTTAGTCGTGGGTCAGTCATTTTTGTGCCGAAGGGAGGGGGTGGGCCTTGTGTTTTTCATCAACCACATTTCTAAATGCTCCTGCCCACCCTCTATACTTTTTGACCAGTCCCTTATAACAGAAAAAATAAAGAGCCAACTGAGGAATTAATTCTAGCAGTCTTTTGACATATACATGTCAAAGCCTAAAGCCTTCTGTTGGCCTTCTTCACTATGCAGTCGCAGTGCACTCCCTAAGTGAGGTCCTCAGAAAGATGGATACTGATGATGAGGAGCTTGAATGTAGAGACCTGTTCAATATCGGACCCATCAACCGCGACTGGGCGCGGAACGCAGCTATTGTAGTGAAGAAAGTCGACAGTCAAGGTCTTGCATTTACGGGGGTTTAAGCGCATATTAGGGAACTTAAGAACCACGACGAAGTTCACGACGACGACGTCTGTTGACTGGGAAAGGACTGGAACGAGAACGTCAGTTTCGGCGGGAAAAAGGAAACTTAAGATGCAGTCGATCGGTAGGTCGACGACGACAACACTGAATGTAAACAAACATGTAGAAGTAGTACAACTGTGATGTTCGTTCGCAACAAAGTTTTTTCGCAAAGGCGTCTTTTAAGACGATGCAAGATCTTATTTTATAAGCCGTACGTCTACTTTCATTGACGATGAAGAATTTTTAGTGTTGTCTGACCTTTTCCAATGGAAAAATCTCTGCTTTCCGTACGAAGGTTATTCAACTTTCAACCTGAATGACATGACCGAGTCCGAGTGTCTGTCAGAGTTTAGATTTGAAAAAAGAGACATTCCGATGCGATAGCTGTTTTCCATATAAAGTTCATTTCCTCTATATTAAAGATATATGATTTGCCTGACCTAAATACGTACAAATAAATTTGTCACTTACGAGTTCGCTCGCTCGGTCTGCACAGCTCAGTGTTATCTTCGAAGTAAACACAATTCATCAGTCAAATTTTCAATCAACATAGCTTGTAGGAGAAAAAAGAAAGGATACCTGGATTTACGAGGTGAAAAAATACAAAGCCCTTGAAAAATCGCTTAAAAACAGGGAGTTATACCTGCCGAAGCTAGTGGATTGCAGGACGACGTGATTCTACTGTGTTTGGCGTCGTCGACGACACCACGACGACGAAATTTGTTAACTGCGCTTGCACAGTGCACGGTAGCTTCTAATGAAGCCTTCCAGGCACTTTTTATCGAATTATATCTTCCCAAAAGTACAAACATAATATGTGGAGTATTGTATAGGCAGCATAATTCCCCTGAGCGTTTTCAGGAATATTTTGATTCGACAATGGAAAAGCTTAGCGCTACTGGAAAACAGATTATTCTTATGGGTGACTTTAATATAAATCTTCTCCATGTTCATACTAGTACTCACGCCCAAAATTTTATGCTATCTTTGCAAAGCCTGAACCTGACTCCGACAATCGACAAACCAACAAGAGTTCACAACAACTCTTACTCATTAATTGATAACATCTTTATTAACAGTCTAGAATATAGTATCTGTAGTGGAAACATAGTCTCGGATCTAACAGACCACTTTTCTCAATTTTGTATACTAAACTTTTCTACTAATCGAGATCTCTGTGATCAATCGAAATCTAAGCGGTTAACTCGTGACTTCTCAAACTACTCAGAAACAAAGTTCCTAAGTGAGCTATCTGAAATTGACTTAATGGGTACAATTTGTAATAAGACAGACATAAACAAATCATTCTCTACATTTCACAATAAACTGAACAAGCTCCTCAATAAGCACGCCCCATTAAAGCCAATTTCAAAACGCAGTCTCAGAAAACAACAAAAACCCTGGATAACAAAAGGCATCAGAAGATCAATTAAGATCAAGAATTCACTCTATTATTCTGGTGACAGTAAAACCTACAAAATTTATCGTAACAAAATACTGATGCTCACACGAATAAGTAAAAGGAACTTTTTCCACAACTATTTCGAAGATAACCTAAGTAACATTAAAAAGACTTGGGAAGGTATAAACAATCTTTTAGGTCGCAAACGTAAAGCTATCAAACATATCACCTCGCTTAAACGCCTGGGATCTGATCAAATTTCATACGATTCCTCTGACCTTCCTGACATTATGAATGAGTATTTTTCCTCAATTGGTCATAACCTAGCTTCCAAAATGCCAAACCCGCAGAAGGAATTTTTTGATTATCTTCCAAAATCACGTAATGCTGATTCTTTCTTTTTCAATCCAGTAACACAAACTGAAATTGAGTCCGAAATTATGAACACGCCATTAAACAAGGCTCATGGATTGTATTCTTTCCCCACTCGCGTCTTGCGATCAGCTAGACATATTCTTAGCCACCCCCTATCTGTACTAATCAACAAGTCGGTTGAACATGGAATATATCCCACTAAATTAAAGCTTGCTAAAGTAATCCCAATCCACAAAGCCAATGACGAATCTGACCCATCCAACTACAGACCCATATCACTACTTTCAGTCTTCAACCGAATCTTTGAAAAAATGATGTACATTCGCTTGAAATCATTTCTTGAAAAGTTCAGTATTCTCTATGATTCACAGTATGGATTTCGTGAAAAGCGGTCCACTGAACATGCTATCTTGGAAATCACCAATCAGATTCAAACTAATATGGATAGAAAGCTGTACACCTGCGGAATATTTATTGATTTACAAAAAGCTTTTGACACAGTCGACCACTCAATACTTTTAAAGAAACTTGAACATTATGGTATACGCGGGATTGTGAATGACTGGTTTACTTCCTACCTTACTAGTCGCAAGCAAATAACTGAATTTGACCCCTCAAATATATCTAAGAAGGCGACGTTATTATCTGGAGTTCCCCAAGGATCAGTTCTAGGGCCTCTGCTCTTTCTTGTTTATATAAATGATATTTGTAACAGTTGTAACCGAATGAAAATCCCTAAAATCCCTGGAATCTACGGTAAACGATGAGCTCTGTAAGCTTTACGACTGGCTAATAGCGAACAAATTATCTCTAAACATTAAAAAATCTAATTACGTTATTTTTCGACCAAGACAAAAAAATGTCAAATACGAAGTTAATTTAAAAATATTCAACCATCATACCAACTCTTACACATCTTTGGAACGTAAAAGTTATGTTAAATACCTAGGCGTGCTTATTGATGAGAACCTCTCTTGGAAACATCATATTTTACATATAGCCTCTAAAATAAGCACATCGATTGGCATTATTGCTAGGCTAAGACATTTCGTACCACTTAATACTTTACAACATATATACAGATCGCTGATTCAACCCTATTTGTTATATGGCATAACAGCGTGGGGCCGAGCAGACAAAATCCACCGAAACAAAATCCTATGTCTTCAGAAACGTGCCCTTCGCCTCATGTTTTTTGGTGATTATAAAGCTCACGCAGTACCCTTCTTCATTTCATCCAGTCTACTACCTCTAGATCTTCTTTACTTCAAGTCAGTTGCCGTCTTAATGTATGACGTCTCAAATAACACATCGCCACCTCAAATAAGTAATCTATTTCATTACCAACATAATATTCATTCACATAACACAAGATCATCAACAAGAGGCAACTTCTTTCTCGAATACTCTAGATTAGACAAGCTAAACATGTCTTTTTCAAGAAACGGTGTTAGAGTCTGGAATAACCTATCTAATGAAATTCGTCAAATGCCTAAAGTGAAATTTAAACGCAACATTCACAATATGCTCCTTCAGAAACTCTCGGAGGCGAATGAGTATATTGATCTATTGGATTTGAATATGTCTTGAAAACTAAACTCAGTTCATTCTATTAGCTTTCTATCTACATTATCCTTCCAGCTTCCCATGTAATCTGCCTTATTTCTCCTGAGAATCTTCGTTTTTTCCCCAAATGTTATTAATACTAGTCAGTATTCAGTATTCACCTTATTTTAATGTATTGTACGATAATAATTAATTTTACTTAGTATTGTAATTGTATTGTATTGTACTTGTAATTATTCACTTTGTATTTAGTATTCAGCTTATTTTGATGTATTGTGCGATAATAATTAATTCTATTTAGTATTGTAATTGTATTGTAATTGTAATTATTCACTTTGTATTTAGTATTCAGCTTATTTTAATGTATTGTACGATAATAATTAATCCTACTTAGTATTTTAATTGTATTGTTATTGTAATTATTCTACTTAGTGTCAAGCCACTGCTCGCCTCGAATAGCTATAGCTAACTGCGAGCAGTGGTACATCATATTTTGTATTTTCTCAATTTTTCTTAATAAACTTGAACTTGAACTTGAACTTGGTATCTCACTTCCGGTCGTCGTCGTGGTTCTTACAGCTCCCTATGGTTGTTAACAGCGAAAGCGTGGATATCATCGACTACTACATTCAATAAGAATGGCGAATTGCGAGGTACAACCTCCAAAACCGTCAGATCATCCACGAATTTAATGCGGGCGCCCCAACTTTGAACAAGGTCATTGACCATAACAGCAAACAACACAGGACCCAATTTTGTGCCCTGAGGAATGCCTCCATTCAGATATAAAGGAGCAGAAAGCGAGGCGCCAACGCGTGTGACCTGAACCCTCCCTTGCAAAAAGGATGCGACCCACCTAAATTAAGTGAACTTCCCCCTAGCTCTGCAGGCTAGAATGATAATTGGGACCCTCGTAGACTACGCCGATCAACCCAAGGAAAATGAAAACAACTTGAAAGAGTATTGAACGCAATTAACACCAAGAATGAGAGAAACAACGAGAGCTCGCTTCCCAATTGGATTTCTCATTTTTTCCTACCCTAAATATTTTCCCTTAAACCCTTGCTTTTCCCTTGATAAACTAGCACGTCAGCTTTTTAACAAGGAAAGCTATCAAGAAAAATTTTAAAAGCGAAAACCTTCCTCGGTTAATGACTGAACAAGGAACATGATTGACAAGGAAAAGCAACGAAGAAAGAACAAAGAAATTTGTCATTTAAACAGAGCTAGACCGGCACGTTGCAGTGTCCCTGCTTTGCTGTGCTGCCTACAAAAATGGCAAAGTCCTGTAAACTTTGTAAAGTATTAACATTTCTATTTTATCCCCGAGCAATGCAGTGTATTCCAATTTAGGCTTTATTCATGTTGTCGAAGGAATAAGCGCTAACTCGCCTGTGACTTTTAACTCGCTTGTGACTTCAAATCACTGAGCAGTAATGTAACTATGAATTCACGTTTTATTTTCTCCGACTGTCATTGCATGTCCATTGCAGACTGCTTAATTTCCTGGTTCCGATTCACTGATTCTTGACACGAAAACTGACCATAGTAAGCAGGGTGAAGGCAAATCATGGAGAAAAGTCTTGGGATACTTTTGAATTTCTGCGGCGTTTTCCAATTCACACATACCCTGCCCCTCCCCTCACCCCACAAACAAAGTTGGAAGCATGTTTCCAGATTTTTTTTTCCCCTGAGTTTCAATTTTGTATTGGGTGGGGGGAGGGAGAACTACAAGAAAATTTCGAAAAAGATGCACTGTTTTATGGTAGCCTGTGTACAGACAACCCCCACTCCCCTCCAATTTTAACTGAGGGACGGGGGGGGGGGGACCAGAAATTACAGAAAGTTATGAATACTATCATGAATAAGGAAATTATGAACATTTCCCGAAGACTTTTGTCCAGGATTGTAGCCTTTTTCCTTCCTCCTATGCTTGCTTCTTTATAGTTCTAAAATTTTCCTTCCTCCACCACCACCACCATAAGAAACACAACTTACCTAAGTGAGCTCCTATCATGTATGTCATTGATCATCAACATGAAAAACAAAGAAGGAAAATTAAAAATGTTGTTTCCCCCGTGCCTGATAATTCAAAGTGCTAATACCAACTCTGATATTATTTGCTTTATCTTTATTTTCATTTGTTAGCAATGTTGAGAATTATAATGCAGTATTCTTTAGTTAAACTCGTAGTCGATAGAACAGCAGCACAAAAAATAGACAATCAGCTAGAAAAACAAAGTTTTTAGGTCCTGATCTGAAATATAGGCGGAAATAGTACGACACGCACGGCTTAGTTTTGCTAAGAATGAGAATTGTGTCCCTTATAGACTACGTGATCAACCCCCCAAAAATGAAAAAAAACTTGAAAGAATATTGGACGCAATTAACACAAAGAATGAGAGAAACAACGCGAGCTCGCTTCCCAATTGGAGTTCTCATTTTTTCCCTACCCTTGGTTTTCCCACACGTATCCGCATTCAAATCGAATTTGCCCGTCCACACGTATCCGACATATATCCGGATTATTTCTGTTACCCAGGACTCCTCTGGGAGTATTGGAAACCGAGCATGCGTCGAGGTGGTCATCTGGAATACAATATTCACGGTACAACTGACCTTGGCATATTCGAATTTAGCGTCCACACAATTCCCGGTTCATAGAGTATTCAAAAATTTCCATTATGGAGAGCGGATTCGTGTGGACGAAAGTCAAATCCGGAAATACGTGTGGACGAAAGTACAGTACAGTATTTTTATTAAATCTCCACTACGTGGCTCTTCCGATTTAATTAAGTGAACTTCCCCCTAGCTCTGCAGGCTAAAATGATAATTGAGACCCTTGTACACTACGCCGATCAACCCAAGAAAAATGAAAACAACTTGAAAGAGTATTGAACGCAATTAACACCAAGAATGAGAGAAACAACGAGAGCTCGCTTCCCAGTTGGATTTCTCATTTTTTCCTACCCTAAATATTTTCCCTTAAACCCTTGCTTTTCCCTTGATAAACTAGCACGTCAGCTTTTTAACAAGGAAAGCTATCAAGAAAAATTTTAAAAGCGAAAACCTTCCTCGGTTAATGACTGAACAAGGAACATGATTGACAAGGAAAAGCAACGAAGAAAGAACAAAGAAATTTGTCATTTAAACAGAGCTAGACCGGCACGTTGCAGTGTCCCTGCTTTGCTGTGCTGCCTACAAAAATCCTGTCTCTTAGCATTACAAATAATTTTTCTAGGTCTTCTAGCTGGGGCAAAGCCATCATGCAACCACCGGGATACGTTAAGTTGCATGAAGAAACTTTTTGAAATATCAATAAAAAAATACGTTACTTTATGAAAACTCATTGTACGGCCTTTCTCGGCCTGCTTCCCCCATTTAGTAGTAATAATACACTTAAACCTGCGGGATTACCAAAACCTCGTGTATTAAGATGTCGCGACGCTATTAAGCGGTCTATTGCTAACGCCCAATTTGACTCATTTTCATTAGTTTGGTATATTTCAGCCCAATATATTATCCCATATTTTAAAGGAGACATTTCCTCGTTTCTTACGGCTGATCGCGTAACACAGATTTGCCTATATAAGTTTGCTGCATTATGACTGACAGGCAGAGTCGCCAAATTTAAAATAAAAAAGAACCGTCTGAACGTCTGCTGTATCTATTCACATCAACTAACGCAACAATTAGTACATGACAAAGTACAAGACGTCACATAGTTTACTTACCAAAAAAAGGAACTGACCAACAACATAAAAAAAAGAAAACCAAAATAAGATCAGGCAAAACTATGGTTTAAGGTAGATTAACAACCAAGTCGCAGCACTTTAAAATCCTTGGGCCTGGATTACATGGCAGAAAGTGAAGAATAATTGGAGCACGCCACCCCCCCCCCCCCCCCTCCCTCCCCCAACCGTTTTTTTTTTAATGATCATCAGCATAACTAAAGAAAAGGAAGAAAGATGAAAATGTTGTTTAAACAAAAACAAACTCCGATATACTTTGCTCTACGGCAAAGTCCTGTAAACTTTGTAAAGTATTAAAATTTCTATTTTATCCCCGAGCAATGCAGTGTATTCCAACTTAGGCTTTATTAGCATAGACGCTTAATAACACAAGAGATCTATAACCCACTGGCAAAAAAAACTCTCCACTATAAAATAAAAAGGTAGATAAGAGTACAGCCAGAGAATCGTCAGTTTTTCTGCATCTATATTTAACATTCTCAGAGGCAACAAGCACGAAAGAGAAAACGGAAAAGGCATTACTTACCGATGTTTCCTACCATATTCATAGATTATAAACAGGCGGAGAGAAAAGAAAGAAAGATAAAAGTGAATAAGTATTGTTAAAACGTCAACAAAACACAAATACCAACTGCGATATTCTTTGCTTTATCGCAAAGTACTAATAACGCTTTAGCAACGTTGCTTGTCTTTTATATCAGTCAGCACGCTTTATCAAATTAGAAGCTATAAGCCACAGAGAGATAGCTCTAAATAATTTCCCCTAGCAAAACAATTCAGTTCTCCTGACTACTGATTATGGTTCTAGTTTAACAGACTTTCTAGTAATTTAAAGGTCGATGAATGTCTTTCAGTTGGTTTTTGATTGGTCGACTCGAAGCTATTTATGGGTTTTTTCATGTTGTCGAAGGAATAAGTGCTAACTCGCCTGTGACTTTTAACTCGCTTGTGACTTCAAATCACTGAGCAGTAATGTAACTATGAATTCACGTTTTATTTTCTCCGACTGTCATTGCATGTCCATTGCAGACTGCTTAATTTCCTGGTTCCGATTCACTGATTCTTGACACGAAAACTGACCATAGTAAGCAGGGTGAAGGCAAATCATGGAGAAAAGTCTTGGGATACTTTTGAATTTCTGCGGCGTTTTCCAATTCACACACACCTTGCCCCTCCCCTGACCCCACAAACAACGTTGGAAGCATGTTTCCAGATTTTTCTTTCCCCTGAGTTTCAATTTTGTATAGGGTGGGGGAGGGAGAACTGGAAGAAATTTTCGAAAAAGATGCACTGTTTTATGGTAGCCTTTCCCCTCCAATTTTTATTGAGGGACGGGGGGAGTCTGTACACAGGCTATTTTATGAGGGAGACAAGAAATTACAGAAGGTTATGAATACTATCATGAATACTGAAACTGTGAATACTTTCCCGAAGACTTTTGTCTGGGATCGTAGCCGCTATTTCTACCACAATTATTTTCCTTCCTCCCATGCTTGCTTCTATATATTTCTATAGTTTTCCTTCCTCCACCACCACTACCACATTTCCGTTGTTTTCGCTCCACCACCACCATAAGAAACACAACTTACCTGAGAAAGTTGAAATCATGTACATCATTGAACATCAACATGAAAAAACAAAAACGGAAAATCAAAAATGTTGTTTCCCCCGCCCTGATTCAACATGCTAATACCAACTCTGATATTATTTGCTTTATCGCAAAGAACTGTTCTCTTATTTTCATTTGTTAGCAACGTTGTGAATTATAATGCAGTATTCTTTAGTTAAACTCGTAGTCAATGGAATAGCTGCACAAGAAATAGATAATCAGCTAGCAAACCAAAGTTTTCTAGTGCTGAACTGAATAGACGGAAGTAGTACGACGTTTGCTAAGAATGATAATTTTGTCCCTCATAGACTACGTGATCAACCCAAGAAAAATGAAAACAACTTGAAAGAATATTGGACGCAATTAACACTAAGAATACGAGAAACAACGCGAGCTCACTTCCCAATTGTATTTCTCATTTTTTCCTACCCTTGGTTTTCCCACACGTATCCGCATTCAAATCGAATTTGCTCGTCCACACGTATCTGACATATATCCGGATTATTTCTGTTACCCAGGACTCCTCTGGGAGTGTTGGAAACTGAGCATGCGTCGAGGTAGCCATCTTGAATACAATATTCACGGTACAACTGACCTTGGCATATCCGGATTTAGCGTCCCCACGATTCCAGATTCATAGTATATTCAAAAATTTCCACTCTTGAGAGCGGATTCAAAAAGTTGCGGATTCGTATGCCGGATTCACCGGATACGTGTGGACGCAAGTCAAATCCGCAAAGAAAAACTAGCGGATTAAAAAATATCCGGATACGTATGGACGGGCAACAATAGGTTTCTCTGATCTACTGGTAAAAATGCACTAATAGCAACTCGATATAGTTTGCTCAACCCGCGCAAACTGCTGTAAGCTTATTTGATTTAGTGCTTACGAGTTACGAGGTCACAGGTGCCACCCCGTTCATTCATTAACTTACTAGGCATAAGCAAATAATAATAATAATAATAAATAAAATATATGGGAGAAGTCAAAAACACAACTTACCATCATCTAATTCTGTTAATATGTATGTCATTGATCGTCAACATGAAAAAACAAAGGAAGAAAATCAATGTTGTTTAACCTGATAAACAACATACTTATAGTAACTTCGATATTATTTTCTATATTATAATAATAATAATAATAATAATAATAATAATAATAATAATAATAGTAATAATAATAATAATTAATATTGTCGTACATTTTCTGTAATTCGACAGTATTAAAATTACAGAAAATATATGGAAAAATTGAGCTTTTCTAAAAACTGATCACGGACTTCTTTGCACTCCAGATTTAAGGTGTAGTTTCTTTGAACTCATAAGTTACTCTGTTCACATAAAAAGCATCAAATATATGAAATAAGGAAGAATTATAAACAGGCGGAGAGAAAAGAAAGAAAGATAAAAGTCCATGAGTATTGTTAAAACGCCAGCAAACCACTAATACCAACTGAGATATTATTGGCTTTATCGCAAAGTACTAATAACGCTTTAGCAACTTAACGTTGTCTTTTTTATAAATCAGCCCGCTCTATCAACTTAAAAGCTATAAGTCCCTCGCACACTACGTGATCAACCAAAGAAAAATGAAAACAACTTGAAAGAATGTTGGACGCAGTAGGCCATTTGCACGAGGCGTCATTTTACTACTACGCCCAGAATTCTTTTCGTTTTTCTTTTCGTATTTAAATTTGGTAGCCCCAGTGAGGTTTAAATAACAAAATTAAGCGCTAATTTGTACTAGAAAGCAATACCCTGAAGGATCCTAGTCATAGTAGTAAAATGAAGACATCATGCAAATGGCCTATTAACACTAAGAATGAGAGAAATAACGCTAGTTCGCTTCCCAATTGGATTTCTCATTTTTTCCTACCCTTGGTTTTCCCACACGTATCCGCATTCAAATCGAATTTGCTCGTCCACACGTATCCAACACATATCAGGATTATTTCTATTACCCAGGACTACTCCTCTAAACCGAAACCGTCTGAATATCTGCTGTATCTGTTCACATCAACTAACGCAACAATTAACACACGACAAAGTACAAGACCGTAACATAGTTTACTTAACAAAGAAAGTGATTGAATCGGATTTAACCAACAACATAAAAAAAAACCAAAATAAGATCAGGCAAAACTATGGTTTAAGGTAGACTAACAAGTCGCCGCACTTTAAAATCCTCGAGCCGGATTACATGGCAAAAAAGGAAGAATAATTGGAGCATTTCACCTCCCCCCCCCCCCCCCCACCTCTCACCCTACCCACTAATCATCAACATAACAAAAGAAAACGAAGAGAGATGAAAATGATGTTTAAACAAAAAGCAATACCCGATATACGTTGCTCTATAGCAAAGTTCTGTAAACGTATTTCTATTTTCCCCCGAGCAATGCAGTGTATTCCAATTTAGGCTTTATTAACATACAAGCTTAATACCGTAAAAGATCTATAATACACTGGCAAAAAAAAACTCTCCACTATTGAATGAAAATGTAGATAAGAGTACGGGCAGACAATCGTCAGTTTTTCTGCATCTATATTTAACATTCTCAGAGGCAACAAGCACAAAAGAGAGAAAGGAAAAGGCATTACTTACCTCTTTCAGCTCCTACCAAATTCATACATTATGAACAGGCGGAGAGAAAAGAAAGAAAGATAAAAGTGAGTATTGTCAAAACGTCAACAAACCACTAATACCGACTCTGATATTTTGCTTTATCGCAAAGTACTAATAACGCTTTAGCAACGTTCTTTGTCTTTTTTATCATTCAGCCCGCTCTATCAACTTAGAAGCTGCAAGCCACA
>CALNXK010000119.1:1307500-1350000 GCA_942486035.1 Porites lobata
CATCATGACTGACAGAGCAGAGTCGCCAAATTTAAAATAAAAAAGAACCGTCTGAATATCTGCTGCATCTGTTCACATCAACTAACGCAACAATTAGCACATGACAAAGTACAAGACCGTAACATAGTTTACTTACCCGGAGTAAATTGACAAGACAACCGAAATAAGATCAGGCAAAACTATGGTTTAAGTTAGATTGACAAGTCGCCGAACTCTAAAATCCTCGGGCCGGATTACATGGCAAAAAAGGAAGAATAATCGGAGCACCCCCCTCCGCACTGATCATCAACGTAACAAAAGAAAAGGAAAAGAAATAAAAATATTGTTTAAACAGAAAACAATACCCGATATACGTTGCCTACAGCAAAGTACTGTAAACTTATTTCTATTTTATCCCCGAGCAATGCAGTGTATTCCAATTTAGGCTTTATTAACATACACGCTTAATAACACAAGAGATCAATAATACACTGGCAAAAAAACCGCCCACTATTAACTCAAAATGTAGCTAAGAGCACAGGCAGACAATGGTCACTTTTTCAGCATCTATATTTAACATTCTCAGAGGCAACAAGCACAAAAGAGAAAACGGAAAAGGCATTACTTACCGCTTTTTCCTACCATATTTATAGATTATAAACAGGCGGAGAGAAAAGAAAAAAAGATAAAAAACTTCAACAAACCACTAATATCAACTCTGACATTCTTTGCTTTTTCACAAAGTACTAAAAAAAAAACGCTTTAGCAATGTTCTTTGTCTTTTTTATCATTCAGCCCGCTCTATAAACTTAGAAGCTATAAGCCACAGAAAGATAGCTCGAAATAAATTCCCCTAACTCTGATCATCAACGTAACAAAAGAAAAGGAACAGATATGAAAATGTTGTTTAAACAAAAAACAATACCCGATATACGTTGCTCTGTCGCAAAGTACTGTAAACTTATTTCTATTTTATCCCCGAGCAATGCAGTCTATTCCAATTTAGAGCTTTATTAGCATACACGCTTAATAACACAAGAGATCTATAATCCACTTGTAAAAAAAAACTCTCCACTATAAAATAAAAATGTAGATAAGAGTACAGGCAGACAATCGTCAGTTGTTCAGCATCTATGTTTAACATTCCCAGAGGCAACAAGCACAAAAGAGAAAACGGAAAAGGCATTACTTACCGCTTTTTCCTACCATATTCATAGATTATAAAAACACGGAGAGAAAAGAAAGAAAGATAAAAGTGAGTATTGTTAAAACGTCAACAAACCACTAATACCGACTCTGATATTTTGCTTTATCGCAAAGTACTAATAACGCTTTAGCAACGTTCTTTGTCTTTTTTATCATTCAGCCCGCTCTATCAACTTAGAAGCTATAAGCCACAGAAAGATAGCTCGAAATAAATTCCCCTAGCAAAACAATTTAGTTCTCCTGACTATTCTCACTAGCCGCCGTCACGCACAAACGGTCCCTGCGCCCGTGGAACTCGTACATTTGAACTCCCGCGCATCTGTGGATCCGCAAGGGAACTCGTTGTGCATATATTTGTGAGTTTAGTATAAATTGGCCTGTTTCATGCTGTTTATTCCTCTCTTCGTTAAAACGGACACCAGACACCTAGTTTGTCGCCCCACCCACCTCCCCGCAGCGATGGCACACTCTGGCGCCTTATCTCCCGCTCCTTCCCGCCTCCGGGCTCGCCTCTTCCCATGATTTATTCCAACCTTGGGGCGTTTGAGAGTGGGGGCTCCCGGTGAGAATTTATTACTGTCCTGGTTCCGATTTACTGATTCTTGACACAAAAACTGAGCGTAGTAAGAAGGATGAAGGCAAACTACAATCATAGATAAACGTCTTGGGATTCTTCTACATTTTTGGGGCGTTTTCCAATTCACACATACCCTCATCCCACAAACAACGTTGGACGCTTGTTTCCAGAGTTTTTTTTCCCAGTTTGAACTTTGTATAGGGCGGGGGAGGGAGAACTACAAGAAAATTTCGAAAAGCATGTACTCTTTTATGGTAGCCTGTGTTCAGACACCCCCCTCTCTCCTCCGTGTTCTTGTTGTAATTCATGTCTTTTTTGAGCATTAAATGCCATCCACAGATATATATAATCTACTGGAAAAACTAAAAAAACTGTCCACTACACACAGACTACACTAGTTAGTTTACATCGACTAATCCCTTAAAAGCATATTAAAACAGGCCTTCCCATAATGTTTAGATCAGGATCTCTAGGAGGAGCTGATCATCAAAGTAGCAAAAACGAAAAAGAAACAAGAACAAAAAGGTAAATGTCTTGATAAAACGTCAACACAAACATTACAGCAACTCCGATATTCTTTGTTTAATGGCAAAGTACTCATTAGGCTTACTAATTTTTAAGCAATTTAGCAACGTTTTTTTGTTATACTTCAGTCGTTATTAAGTTTTAAAACGATCAACCACAGAAATGATGGCTATTAACAAATCCACTGGCAAGTGCTCTTGAGTATTGAATAAAAAAGTGTACGTAAGACAGATGGAGAGACTAACAATTCAACGTTGCTGCCATTTGTTTACATCGACTGATGCACAAGTGAAGCACATAACAGAGCCAAAAAAACGAATTCCTTGTAAGCATTACTTACGCCTTGATCCTGTCGTGTTCATTGATCATCGACATAAATAAAGAAAAGAAAACAAGAGGAAATTATGTTTAATCATAATCATAACACTAAAAGTAACTACAATATTCTTTGTTTTATTTGCTATTGATCATCCACGTAACAATAAAAAAAAGAAAAGAGAGAAAGACAAAAGTATTGTTAAACGTCAACAAAACATAAAAACCAACTCTGATATTCTTTGCTTTATCGCAAAGTACTAATAACGCTTTAGCAACGTTGATTGTCTTATTCATTATTCAGCCGGTTCTATCAACTTAAAAGCTATAAGCCACAGAAAAGAGAGCTCAAAATAAACTCTGCTACCAAAACAATTCAGTTCTGCTGACTATGGATTATTGTTCTACTTTAACAAATTTTCTAGTGATTTTTAGGTCGACTTGAACCTAAGGAACAAGTGCTAACTCGTCCGTGACGTAAAATCACTAAGCAGTAAAGTAACCATGCACGTTCTATTTTCTGCCGCTGTCATTGCATATCCATTGCAGACTAAATACTGTCATGGTTACGATTCACTGATTCTTGACACTAAAACTGTGCATATAAGGAAGATGAAGGCAAACTACAATCATGGACAAAAGTCTTGGGATACTTTTGAATTTCTGGGGCGTTTTCCAATTCACACATACCCTGCCCCTCCCCTCACCCCACAAACAACGTTGGACGCATGTTTCCTGAATTTTTTTCCCAGTTGCAACTTTGTATAGGAAGAGGGAGGGAGAACTCTGCACTGTTTTATGGTAGCCTGTGTTCAGACACCCCCTTCTCCCCTCCGTTTTCTTGTTGTAATTTATGACCTTTTTAGCATTAAATGCTATCCACAGATATAGACAACCTACCTTTAGAAGGAGCTCCAAGAGCAGCTGATCATCAACGTAGCAAAAACGAAAAAGAAACAAGAAAGAAAGGTAAATGTCTTGATAAAACGTCAACACAAACAAGACAACAACTCCAATATTCTTTGTTTAAAATCAAAAATGTTGTTTCCCCCGCCCTGATAATTCAACAAACCAAATCTGATATTATTTGCTTTATCGCAAAGAACTGTTCTCTCATTTTCATTTATTAGCAATGTTGTGAATTATAATGCAGTATTCTTTAGTTAAACTCGTAGTCGGTGGAATAGCCGCAGAAGAAATAGATAGTCAGCTAGCAAAACAAAGGTTTCCAGTGCTGAACTGAAATGTAGACGGAAGTAGTACGACGTTTGCTAAGAATGATAATTTTGTCCCTCATAGACCACGTGATCAGCCCCCACAAAAATGAAAAAGACTGGAAAGAATATTGGACGCAATTAACTCTACGAATGACAGAAACAACGCGAGCTCACTTCCCAATTGGATTTCTCATTTTTTTTCTACCCTTGGTTTTCCCACACGTATCCGCATTCAAATCGAATTTGCCCGTCCACACGTATCCGACAAATATCCGGATTATTTCTGTTACCCAGGACTCCTCTGGGAGTATTGGAAACTGAGCATGCGTCGAGGTGGCCATCTTGAATACAATATTCGAATTTAGCGTCTACACGATTCCCGGTTCATAGTGTATTCAAAAATTTCCATTATGGAGAGCGGATTCAAAAAGTTGCGGATTCGTATGCCGGATTCACCGGATACGTGTGGACGAAAGCCAAATCCGGAGAGAAAAAATAGCGGATTTAAAAACATCCGGATACGTATGGACGGGGCCTGAATTTCGAAAAGGATGCACTGTTTTATGGTAGCTTGTGTTCAGACACCCCCCTCTCCCCTCCGTTTTCTTATTGTAATTCATGTCTTTTTTTGAGCATTAAATGCTATCTACAGATATAGATAATCTACTAGCAAAACTAAAAAACATTGTCCACTAGAGACAGACTAGACTAGTTATTTTACATCGACTAATCCCTTAAAGGCATATTAAAACAGGCTTTCAGAAAAAGATCATACAAAATACTGGAGGTATTACTTACCCTTACTGAATAGTTTATGAACTCTAGGAGCTGATCATAGCAAAAACGAAAAAGAAACAAGAAAGAAAGGTAAATGTCTTGATAAAACGTCAACACAAACATTACAGCAACTCCGATATTCTTTGTTTGAGTACTCATTAGGCTTACTAATTATTAAGCAATTTAGCAAAATTTTTTTATATATTTCAGTCGTTATTAAGTTTTAAAACGATCAAACACAGAAATGATGGCTATTAATTAACAAATCCACGGGCAAAACCAAGTCCTCTTGAGTATTTAACAAAAAAGTGTACGTAAGACAGATAAGAGACTAACAATTAAACGTTGCTGCCATTTGTTTACATCGACTGATGCACAAGTGAAGCACATATCAGAGCCAAAAAAAGGAATTCCTTGTAAGCATTACCATTACACCTTGATGCTGTCGCGCGTGTTCATTGATCATCGACATAAATAAAGAAAAGAAAAGAAAACAAGAGGAAATTATGTTTAATCATCATCATAGCACTAAAAGTAACTCCAATATTCTTTGCTTTATTTGACAAAGTGCCATTGATCATCCACGTAACAATAAAAAAAAGACAAGAGAGAAAGACAAAAGTATTGTTAAACGTCAACAAAACATAAAAACCAACTCTGATATTCTTTGCTTTATCGCAAAGTACTAATAACGCTTTAACAACGTTGATTGTCTTTTTCATTATCCAGCCTGCTCTATCAAGTTAAAAGCTATAAGCCACAGAAAAGAGAGCTCAAAATAAAGTCTCCTAGCAAACCAATTCAGTTCTGCTCACTATTGATTATTGTTGAGTTTGACAGATTTTCTAGTGATTTTTAGGTCGACTTGAACCTAAGGAACAAGTGCTAACTCGTCCGTGACGTAAAATCACTAAGCAGTAAAGTAACCATGCACGTTCTATTTTCTGCCGCTGTCATTGCATATCCATTGCAGACTACATACTGTCATGGTTACGATTCACTGATTCTTGACACTAAAACTGTGCATAGTAAGGAAGATGAAGGTGAACTACAATCATGGACAAAAGCTGGGCTACTTTTGAATTACTGAGGCGTTTTCCAATTCACACATACCCTGCCCCTCCCCTCACCCCACAAACAACGTTGGACGCATGTTTCCAGAATTTTTTTCCCAGTTTGAACTTTGTATAGGGTGGGGGGAGGGAAAACTACAAGAAAATTTCGAAAAAGTTGCACTGTTTCATGATAGCCTGTGTACAAACAACCTCTTCTCCCCTCAGATTTTTATTGAGGGGAGGAGGGAGGGAGGAGGGGGGTCTGTACACAGGCTATTTTATGACGGAGCCTAGAAATTAAAGAAAGTTATGAATACTATTATAAATACTGAAATTGTGAATACTTTTCCGAAGACTTTTGTCCAGGATTTTAGCTATTTCTATCACCGTTACCTTCCTTCCTCCCATGTTTCCTTCTTTATATTTCTATAGCTTTCCTAATCCTCCACCACCACTACCACATTTCCATTGTTTTCCCTCCACCACCACCATTACCACCACAAGAAACACAACTTACCTTCGTAATCTTCTTCTATGTATTTCATTTATCATCAACATGAAAAAGCAAAGAAGGAAAATCAAAAATGTTGTTTCCCCAGGGCCTGATAATTCAAAATGCTAATACCAACTCTGATATTATTTGCTCAGTATCGCAAAGAACTGTTCTCTTATTTTTATTTGTCAGCAATGCTGTGAATTATGTAGTATTCTTTAGTTAAACTCGTAGTCGATGGAATAGCCGCACAAGAAATAGATAATCAGCTAGCAAAACAAAGGTTTCCAGTGCTGAACTGAAACATAGACGGAAGTAGTACGACATTTGTTAAAGAATGATAATTGTGTCCCTCATAGACTACGTGATCAACCCAAGAAAAATGAAAACAACTTGAAAGAATATTGGACGCAATTGACAATAAGAATGAGAGAAACAAGGCGAGCTCGCTTCCCAATTGGATTTCTCATTTTTTCCTACCCTTGGTTTTCCCACACGTATCCGCATTCAAATCGAATTTGCCAGTCCACACGTATCCGACAAATATCCGGATTATTTCTGTTACCCAGGACTCCTCTGGGAGTATTGGAAACTGAGCATGCGTCGAGGTGGTCATCTGAATACAATATTCACGGTACAACTGACCTTGGCATATTCGAATTTAGCGTCCACACGATTCCCGGTTCATAGTGTATTCAAAAATTTCCATTATGGAGAGCGGATTCAAAAAGTTGCGGATCCGTATGCCAGATTCACCGGATACTTGTGGACGAAAGCCAAAACCGGAGAGAAAAAATAGCGGATTAAAAATATCCGGATACGTATGGACGGGGCCTGAATTTCGAAAAGGATGCACTGTTTTATGGTAGCTTGTGTTCAGACACCCGCCTCTCGCCTCCGTTTTCTTGTTGTAATTCATGTCTTTTTGGAGCATTATGTGCTATCCACAAATATAGATAATCTACTGGCAAAACTAAAAAATTGTCCAAGACGACACTAGTTAGTTTACATCGACTAATCCCTTAAAGGCATATTAAAACAGGCTTTCAGAAAAAGATCATACAAAATGCTGGAGGTATTACTTACCCATATTGTGACCGATTAGTTCAGGATCTGTAGGAGAAGCTGATCATCAAAGTAGCAAAAACGAAAAAAAAAAACAAGAAAGAAAGGTAAATGTCTTGATAAAACGTCAACACAAAGATTACAGCAACCCCGATATTCTTTGTTTAAGTACTCATTAGGCTTACTAATTTTTAAGCAATTTAGCAAAGTTTTTTTTTTATATTTCAGTCGTTATTAAGTTTTAAACCGATCAACCACAGAAATGATGGCTAGTAACAAATCCACTGGCAAAACCAAGTACTCTTGAGTATTTAATAAAAAAGTGTACGCAAGACTGTAGATACAGAGACTAACAATTTAACGTTGCTGCCATTTGTTTAAAAGGACTGATGCACCAGTGAAGCACATAACAGAGCCAAAAAAAAAATTCCTTGTAAGCATTACTTACTCCGTGATGCTGTCGTGTTCATTGATCATCGACATAAATAAAGAAAAGAAAACAAGAGGAAATTATGTTCAATCGTCATCATAACACTAAAAGTAACTACAATATTCTTCTCTTTATTTCACAAAGTACTATTGATCATCCACGTAACAATAAAAAAAAGAGAGAGAGCAAGATAAAAGTATTGTTAAACGTCAACAAAACACAAAACCAACTCTGATATTCTTTGCTTTATCGCAAAGTACTAATAACGCTTTAACGACGTTGTTTGTCTTTTTTATAATTCAGCCGGCTCTATCAACTTAAAAGCTATAAGCCACAGGAAAGAGAGCTCAAAATAAAGTCTCCTAGCAAACCAATTCAGTTCTGCTGAATATTGATTATTGTTCTCAGAGGCAACAAGCACAAAAAAGAAAACGGAAAAGGCATTACTTACCGCTTTTTCCTACCATATTCATAGATTAGAAACAGGCGGAGAGAAAAGAAAAAAGATAAAAAACGTCAACAAACCAGTAATACCAACTCTGATATTCTTTGTTTTATCGCAAAGTACTAATAACGCTTTAGCAACGTTCTATAAACTTAGAAGCTATAAGTCACAGAAAGAGAGCTCGATATAAACTCCCCTAGCAAAACAATTTAGTTCTCCTGACTATTCTCACTAGCCGCCGTCACGCACAAACGCTCCCTGTGCCCGTGGGGCTCGTACATTTAAATTACTGCGCATCTGTGGATTCGCGGGGGAACTCGTTGTGTATATATTTGTGAGTTTAGTACAAATTGGCCTTTTTTGATGCTGTATATTCCTCTCTTTATTAAAACGGACACCAGGCACCTAGTTTGTCGCCCCACCCTCCTTCCCGCAGCGATGGCACACTCTGGCGCCTTATCTCCCGCTCCTTCCCGCCTCCGGGCTCGCCTCTTCCCATTATTTTTATTTGTCAGCAATGCTGTGAATTATGTAGTATTCTTTAGTTAAACTCGTAGTCGATGGAATAGCCGCACAAGAAATAGATAATCAGCTAGCAAAACAAAGGTTTCCAGTGCTGAACTGAAACATAGACGGAAGTAGTACGACATTTGTTAAAGAATGATAATTGTGTCCCTCATAGACTACGTGATCAACCCAAGAAAAATGAAAACAACTTGAAAGAATATTGGACGCAATTGACAATAAGAATGAGAGAAACAAGGCGAGCTCGCTTCCCAATTGGATTTCTCATTTTTTCCTACCCTTGGTTTTCCCACACGTATCCGCATTCAAATCGAATTTGCCAGTCCACACGTATCCGACAAATATCCGGATTATTTCTGTTACCCAGGACTCCTCTGGGAGTATTGGAAACTGAGCATGCGTCGAGGTGGTCATCTGGAATACAATATTCACGGTACAACTGACCTTGGCATATTCGAATTTAGCGTCCACACGATTCCCGGTTCATAGTGTATTCAAAAATTTCCATTATGGAGAGCGGATTCAAAAAGTTGCGGATCCGTATGCCAGATTCACCGGATACTTGTGGACGAAAGCCAAAACCGGAGAGAAAAAATAGCGGATTAAAAATATCCGGATACGTATGGACGGGGCCTGAATTTCGAAAAGGATGCACTGTTTTATGGTAGCTTGTGTTCAGACACCCGCCTCTCCCCTCCGTTTTCTTGTTGTAATTCATGTCTTTTTGGAGCATTATGTGCTATCCACAAATATAGATAATCTACTGGCAAAACTAAAAAATTGTCCAAGACGACACTAGTTAGTTTACATCGACTAATCCCTTAAAGGCATATTAAAACAGGCTTTCAGAAAAAGATCATACAAAATGCTGGAGGTATTACTTACCCATATTGTGACCGATTAGTTCAGGATCTGTAGGAGAAGCTGATCATCAAAGTAGCAAAAACGAAAAAAAAAACAAGAAAGAAAGGTAAATGTCTTGATAAAACGTCAACACAAAGATTACAGCAACCCCGATATTCTTTGTTTAAGTACTCATTAGGCTTACTAATTTTTAAGCAATTTAGCAAAGTTTTTTTTTTTATATTTCAGTCGTTATTAAGTTTTAAACCGATCAACCACAGAAATGATGGCTAGTAACAAATCCACTGGCAAAACCAAGTACTCTTGAGTATTTAATAAAAAAGTGTACGCAAGACTGTAGATACAGAGACTAACAATTTAACGTTGCTGCCATTTGTTTAAAAGGACTGATGCACCAGTGAAGCACATAACAGAGCCAAAAAAAAAATTCCTTGTAAGCATTACTTACTCCGTGATGCTGTCGTGTTCATTGATCATCGACATAAATAAAGAAAAGAAAACAAGAGGAAATTATGTTCAATCGTCATCATAACACTAAAAGTAACTACAATATTCTTCTCTTTATTTCACAAAGTACTATTGATCATCCACGTAACAATAAAAAAAAGAGAGAGAGCAAGATAAAAGTATTGTTAAACGTCAACAAAACACAAAACCAACTCTGATATTCTTTGCTTTATCGCAAAGTACTAATAACGCTTTAACGACGTTGTTTGTCTTTTTTATAATTCAGCCGGCTCTATCAACTTAAAAGCTATAAGCCACAGGAAAGAGAGCTCAAAATAAAGTCTCCTAGCAAACCAATTCAGTTCTGCTGAATATTGATTATTGTTCTCAGAGGCAACAAGCACAAAAAAGAAAACGGAAAAGGCATTACTTACCGCTTTTTCCTACCATATTCATAGATTATAAACAGGCGGAGAGAAAAGAAACAAAGATAAAAGTGACTATTGTTAAAACGTCAACAAACCACTAATACAGACTCTGATATTTTGCTTTATCGCAAAGTACTAATAACGCTTTAGCAACGTTCTTTGTCTTTTTTATCATTCAGCCCGCTCTATCAACTTAGAAGCTATAAGCCACAGAAAGATAGCTCAAAATAAATTCCCCTAGCAAAACAATTTAGTTCTCCTGACTATTCTCACTAGCCGCCGTCACGCACAAACGGTCCCTGCGCCCGTGGAACTCGTACATTTGAACTCCCGCGCATCTGTGGATCCGCAAGGGAACTCGTTGTGCATATATTTGTGAGTTTAGTATAAATTGGCCTGTTTCATGCTGTTTATTCCTCTCTTCGTTAAAACGGACACCAGACACCTAGTTTGTCGCCCCACCCACCTCCCTGCAGCGATGGCACACTCTGGCGCCTTATCTCCCGCTCCTTCCCGCCTCCGGGCTCGCCTCTTCCCATGATTTATTCCAACCTTGGGGCGTTTGGGAGTGGGGGCTCCCGGTGAGTATTTATTACTGTCCTGGTTCCGATTTACTGATTCTTCACACAAAAACTGAGCGTATTAAAAAGGATGAAGGCAAACTACAATCATAGATAAACGTCTTGGGATACTTCTACATTTTTGGGGCGTTTTCCAATTCACACATACCCTCCCCCTCCCCTCATCCCACAAACAACGTTGGACGCTTGTTTCCAGAGTTTTTTTTCCCAGTTTGAACTTTGTATAGGGCGGGGGAGGGAGAACTACAAGAAAATTTCGAAAAGCATGTACTCTTTTATGGTAGCCTGTGTTCAGACACCCCCCTCTCTCCTCCGTTTTCTTGTTGTAATTCATGTCTTTTTTGAGCATTAAATGCCATCCACAGATAAATATATAATCTACTGGCAAAACTAAAAAAACTGTCCACTACAGACAGACCACACTAGTTAGTTTACATCGACTAATCCCTTAAAAGCATACTAAAACAGGCTTTCCCATAATGTTTAAATCAGGATCTCTAGGAGGAGCTGATCATCAAAGTAGCAAAAACGAAAAAGAAAAAAGAAAAAAAAGGTAAACGTCTTGATAAAACGTCAACACAAACATTATAGCAACTCCGATATTCTTTGTTTAATGGCAAAGTACTCATTAGGCTTACCAATTTTTAAGCAATTTAGCAAAGGTTTTTTTTTTATATTTCAGTTGTTATTAAGTTTTATCACAGAAATGATTCCTATTAACAAATCCACTGGCAAAACCAAGTACTCTTGAGTATTTAATAAAAAAGTGTACGCAAGACTGTAGATACAGAGACTAACAATTTAACGTTGCTGCCATTTGTTTAAAAGGACTGATGCACCAGTGAAGCACATAACAGAGCCAAAAAAAAAATTCCTTGTAAGCATTACTTACTCCCTGATGCTGTCGTGTTCATTGATCATCGACATAAAAAAAGAAAAGAAAACAAGAGGAAATTATGTTTAATCATCATCATAACACTAAAAGTAACTACAATAATTTTCTCTTTATTTGACAAAGTACTATTGTTCATCCACGTAATAATAAAAAAAAAAAAAGAGAGAGAAAGATAAAAGTATTGTTAAACGTCAACAAAACACCAACCAACTCTGATATTCTTTGCTTTATTGCAAAGTACTAATAACGCTTTATTAACGTTGATTGTCTTTTTCATAATTAAGCCCGCTCTATCAACTTAAAAGCTATAAGCCACAGAAAAGAGAGCTCAAAATAAAGTCTCCTAGCAAACCAATTCGGTTCTGCTGACTATTGATTATTTTTCTAGTTTGACACATTTTCTAGTAATTTTTAGGTCGATGAATGTCTTGGTTTTTAAGTCGTCGACTTCAACCTGAGAAAAGTATTTGAAGGAACAAGCGCTAACCCGTCCGCGACGTAAAATCGCTAGGCAGTAAAGTAACCATGCACGTTTTATTTTCTGCCGCTGTCACTGCATGTCCATTGCGGACTACATACTGTCCTGGTGATGATTCACTTATTCTTGACACTAAAACTGTGCATAGTAAGGAAGATAAAGGCAAACTACAATCATGGACAAAAGTTGGGATACTTTTGAATTTCTGGGGCGTTTTCCAATTCACACATATCCTGCCCCTGCCCCTCCGCTCACCCCACAAACAACGTTGGACGCATGTTTCCAGAATTTTTTTTCCACTTTATTTTTAACAGATCGTGTATTAATATGTGGCGACGCTATCAAGTGGTCTATTTTATCCCCGAGCAATGCAGTGTATTCCAATTTAGGCTTTATTAACATACATGCTTAATAACACAAGAGATCCATAATACACTGGCAAAAAAACTGCCCACTATTAACTCAAAATGTAGATAAGAGTACAGGCAGAAAATGGTCACTTTTTCAGCATCTACATTTAACATTCTCAGAGGCAACAAGCACAAAAGAGAAAACGGAAAAGTCATTACTTACAAGTTTGAGCTCCTACCAAATTCATAGATTATAAACAGGCAAAGAAAAAAGAAAGAAAGATAAAAGTGAGTATTGTTAAAACGTCAACAAACCACTAATACCGACTCTGATATTTTGCTTTATCGCAAAGTACTAATAACGCTTTAGCAACGTTCTTTGTCTTTTTCATAATTCAGCCCGCTCTATCAACTTAAAAGCTATAAGCCACAGAAAAGAGAGCTCAAAATAAAGTCTCCTAGCAAACCAATTCGGTTCTGCTGACTATTGATTATTTTTCTAGTTTGACACATTTTCTAGTAATTTTTAGGTCGATGAATGTCTTGGTTTTTAACTCGTCGACTTCAACCTAAGAAAAGTATTCGTGGATCTATTCATGTTGTCAAAGGAACAAGCGCTAACTCGTCCGTGACGTAAAATCACCAAGCAGTAAAGTAACCATGCACGTTTTATTTTCTGCCGCTGTCATTGCATGTCCATTGCAGACTAAATACTTTCCTGGTTCCGATTCACTGATTCTTGACACTAAAACTGTGCATAGCAAGGAAGATGAAGGCAAACTACAATCATGGACAAAAGTTGGGATACTTTTGAATTTCTGGGGCGTTTTCCAATTCACACATACCCTACCCCTCCCCTCACCCTACAAACAACGTTGGACGCATGTTGCGGAATTTTTTCCCCAGTTTCAACTTTTTATAGGGTGGGGGAGGGAAAACTACAAGAAAATTTCGAAAAGGATGCACTGTTTCATGATAGCCTGTGTACAAACAACCTCTTCTCCCCTCAGATTTTTACTGAGGGGAGGAGAGAGTCTGTATACAGGCTATTTTATGAGGGAGCCCAAAAATTAGAGGAAGTTGTGAATACTACCATGAATACTGAAATTATGAATACTTTTCCGAAGACTTTTGTTCCGGATTGTAGCTATTTCTATAACCAATATTTTCCTTCCTCCCATGTTTGCATCTTTATATTTCTATAGTTTTTCCTAATCCTCCACCACCACTACCACATTTCCATTGTTTTTCCTCCACCACCACCATTACCACCACAATAAACACATCTTACCTTCGTAACCTTTTCCTATGTATTTCATTGATCATCAACATGAAAAAACAAAGAAGGAAAATCAAAAATATTCTTTTCCCCGGGCCTGATAATTCAACATGCTAATACCAACTCTGATATTATTTGCTTTATCGCAAAGAACTGTTCTCTTATTTTCATTTGTTAGCAATGCTGTGAATTATAATGTAGTATGCTTTAGTTAAACTCGTGGTCGATTGAATAGCCGCACAAAAAAATAGATAATCAGCTAGCTAGCAAAACAAAGTGTTCCAGTGCTGAAAGTTATGAATACTATCATGAATACTGAAATTATGAATACTTTCCCGAAGACTTTTGTTCCGGATTGTAGCTATTTCTATAACCATTATTTTCTTTCCTCCCATATTTGCTTCTTTATATTTCTATAGTTTTCCTAATCCTCCACCACCACTACCACATTTCCATTGTTCGAATATTGGAAACTGAGCATGCGTCGAGATAGCCATCTTGAATACAATATTCACGGTACAACTGACCTTGGCATATTCGAATTTGGCGTCCACACGATTCCGGATTCATAGCGTATTCAAAAATTTCCATTCTGGAGAGCCGATCCAAAACGTTGCGGATTCGTATGCCGATCTACCGGGAATGAATCACACACAAGCCGCACTCGAACCCCTTTGAGGAAGGGCTGATACTCGACACGTCAGCTTTTGAATCAGTTGTTTTTACAATGGCATAGTCTATTCATTTTTCTTTTGAAACTATAAATCCCTTTTATGTTGACTTAATTTACTTGTTGACAAGTATTAAAATATATGATAGTTTAAAATATAAATGTCTTTTTCGATTCAAGTGTCTATTGGACTAGAAGCTCTTAGAATGGAAGTGAATATAGTCCGATGATCGGGACGAACACAAGCTAATTCCCCAAAGAGCTTCTTCACTATCTATTCGACCCGTGAAGGGACATTTTTCCGCCACCAGAGCAACAACAGGCTAGGTTTCTCTGATCTACTGGTAAAATTGCACTAATAGCAACTCTGATATAATTTGCTCAACCCGGGCAAATTACTGTAGCCTTATGCTTTTAATGCTCTAATATTTTGATCATTATAAGTTAGACTTTCTAAGTTAAATGGAAGAAAAAATATTTGGTTTTGTTGCATCTGTTTCCATCAACTGAAGCATTACTTACGAGGTACTGCCACGTTCATTGATTAACTTACTAGGTAATGAGCAAATAATAATAATAATAATAATAATAATAATAATAATGATAATAATAATAATAACAACAATAATAATGGGAGAAGTCAGACACACAACTTGACAAGGAGTAATCCTGTTATGTATTTCATTGATTATCGACATGAAAAAACAAAGGAAGAAAATCAAGGTTGTTTAACGTACCTGATAAAATTAACAATCAACATACTTATAGTAACTTCGATATTATTTGCTTTATCGTAAAGCACTCTTCACTTCTTTTCATTTGTTAGCAATGTTGTGCATTATAATGTAGTATTCTTTCGTTAAATCTGTAGCTGATGGCATAGTGACACAAAAGATAGATCATCCATTGTTCTAATCCATTGTTCAGTAATTGCTTTATTATTCATTCAAAATAATTCCAAGTTTAAAAAGAAGCTAAAACATGATTACCTCGCTCGATGTTTAAAAGCAGAATATCGATAAAGCATCTTCATCGGAAAGTTTAGGAGATAAAGGGCTGTTCATGTCTGCAAATAAACTCCAAATAACAGATGCATGTCGTCCGTCGAGTTGTCTTCTTGCGCCATGTTTTTAGACAATAGTTCGCCGTGAAACGAGTAAAATGTTCTGCCATTACTCACTTACACAGCCACAACTTACTTCGAAAACAACTCAAACTCGTCCCCAGGTTTTTTTGTTTAAAGGTTCAATAATTTGCAACTTTGCTAAACTTTCGACGTCATCGATTCAATATGGCAAAAATCTTCCAAATTTGGTCAACAGTAGCTGGTTATGGTGAATTATGTGTGTGATTTTAGCCAATCAGAAACGGAGAAATATTTTGATTGGATAAAAATCTTCTTTACATCACTTTAAGAAAAAAAAAACGACTAAAATAGAAAAAATGGAAAACCGCTTCGCTTTATAACATCAACTCCAAGAGTTTCTCTACGAAGACCAGCTCGGTGCAGCATGCATTGCTAAGAATGATAATTGAGTCCCTCGTACACTACGTGAACAACCCAAGAAAAATGAAAACAACTTGAAAGAATATTGGAAGCAATTAACACTAAGAATGAGAGAAACAACGACAGCTAGCTTCCCAATTGGATTTCTCATCTTTTCCTACCTTTATTTTCCCAGAAAGCCTTGCTCTTCCCTTCATAAAACTACCACTCCAGTTTTTTAACAAGGAAGCCTATCAAGAACAATTCAAAAAGCGCGCGGAAACCTTGTTCGTGTCGGATGTAGCAATGGGCATATCGAAAAAGATGCATTCCAAAGTCGAATATTTACTCCCTGATCAGAAGTAAACATGATACAAAGGATAGCAACAAAGAAAGAATAAAGGAAATTGAAGACTGAAGTTTTCATTTGAACAGAGATTGACCGGCACGTTGCACTGTCTCTGCAGTGCTATGCTGGTTACAAAAACGCCTGTCTCTTAGCATTAAGATATAGATTGCAGTAATAAAATATATATTTGTGTATTACCTTTGTGGGCCACCGTAGTACGGTGATCGAGACAAACATAAGATTATCTCCCAAGGAGCTGCTATACTATCTATTAGACCAGTAAAGGAACATTTTTCCGCCGCCATAGCAACAATAGGTTTCTCTGATCTACTGGTAAAATTGCATTAATAGCAATTCGATATAGTTTGCTCAACCTGCGCAAACTACTGTAAGCTTATTTGATTTAGTGCTCTATTTTGATCATTGTAAGTTGAAATTTCTAAGTTAAATGTAAGAAAAAACTGATTGGTCTTGCTGCATCTGTTTCCATCAACTGAAGCATAACTTACGAGTTCCGAGGTCACAGGTGCCACCCCGTTCATTCATTAACTTACTAGGCATAAGCAAATAATAATAATAACAATAAATAAAATATATGGGAGAAGTCAGACACACAACTTACCAGCAAGTGAATCTGTTAATATGTATTTCATTGATCATCAACATGAAAAAACAAAGGAAGAAAATCATTGTTGTTTAACCTGATAAACAACATACTTATAGTAACTTCGATATTATTTGCTATATAATAATAATAATTATAATAGTAATAATAATAATAATAATAAATATTCTCATACATCTTCTGTAATTCGACAGCTGTATTAAAATTACAGAAAATGTATGGAAAAATTGAGGTTTTCTAAAAACTGATCACGGACTTCTTTGCACGCCAGATTTAAGTTGTAGTTTCTTTAAACTCGTAAGTTAGTGTGTTCACGTAAAAAGCATCAAATATATGAATTCAGGAAGAATTATAAACAGGCGGAGAGAAAAGAAAGAACGATAAAAGTACATGAGCATTGTTAAAACGCCAACAAACCACTAATACCAACTGACATATCATTGGCTTTGTCGCAAAGTACTGATAACGCTTTGACAACTTAACGTTGTCTTTTTTTGTAATTCAGCCCGCTCTAACTTAAAAGCTATAAGTCCCTCGCACACTACGTGATCGGCCCAAGAAAAATGAAAACAACTTGAAAGAATGTTGGACGCAAAAGGCCATTTGCACGAGGCGTCATTTTACTACTACGCCCAGAATTCTTTTCGTTTTTCTTTTCGTATTTAAATTTGGTAATTTGCACAAGAAAGCAATACCCTCTAGGATCCTAGTCATAGTAGCAAAATGACGCTATCATGCAAATGGCCTTTTAACACAAAGAATGAGAGAAACAACGCGAGTTCGCTTCCCAATTGGATTTCTCATTTTTTCCTACCCCTGGTTTTCCCACACGTATCCGCATACAAATCGAATTTGCCCGTCCACACGTATCATATCCCGATTATTTCTATTACCCAGGACTCCTCTGGGAATATTTGAAACTGAGCATGCGTTGAGGTGGCCATCTTGAATACAATATTCACGGTACAACTCGGATTTAGCGGCCACACGATTCCTGACTCATAGTGTATTCAAAAATTTCCATTCTGGAGAGCGGATTCAAAAAGTTGCGGATTCGTATGCCTAATTCACCGGATACGTGTGGACGAAAGCCAAATCCGCGGAGAAAAAATAGCGCCGGATTTACAAATATTCGGATATACGTATGGACGGGACCTGAATCACACACAAGCCGCACTCGAACCCCTTTGAGGAAGGGCTGATACACTACACGTCAGCTTTTTTACAAACGCATACTTAGGTCTATTTATTATAAATCCCTTTTATGTTGACTTTATTTACTTGTTGACAAGAATTAACATATACGATAGTTGGACGCGAGTAATTTTTAGATCAATGAATGTCTTAGTTTTTGAGTGGTCGACTTGAACCTAAGAAAAGTATTTGAAGGAACAAGCGCTAACTTCGTCCGTGACGTAAAATCACTGAGCAGTAAAGAAACCATGCACGTTCTATTTTCTGCCGCTGTCATTGCATGGTTCCGATTCACTGATTCTTGACACTAAAACGTGCATGGTAAGGAAGATGAAGGCAAACTACAATCATGGATAAAAGCTGGGATACTTTTGAATTTCTGGGGCGTTTTCCAATTCACACATACTCTTCCCCTCCCCTCACCTCACAAACAACATTGCACGCATGTTTCCAAAATTTTTTTCCCGGTTTATTATTAAAAGATCGTGTATTAATATGTCGCGACGCTATTACTGAGCGGTCTATTTTAGCCCAATATCCTATCCCATATTTTAAAGCAGACATTTCCTTGTTTCCCACGGCTGACCGCTTAACACAGATTTCCCTGTATATTAGCTTGCTGCATCATGACTTACAGAGCACAGTCGCCAAATTGAAAATAAAAAAACCGTCTGAATATCTGCTGCATCTATTCACATCAACTAACGTAACAATTAGCAACTTACCCGGAGTAAATTGACAAGACAACCGAAATAAGATCAAGCAAAACTATGGTTTAAGGTAGATTAACAAGTCGCCACACTTTAAAATCCTCGGGCCGGATTACATGGCAAAAAAGGAAGAATAATTGGAGCATTCCCCCCGCCACCTCTCACCCTACCCACTGATCATCAACATAACAAAAGAAAAGGAAGAAAGATGAAAATGTTGTTTAAACAAAAAACAATACCCGTTATACGTTGCTTTATCGCAAAGTAATGTAAGCTTATTTCTATTTTATCCCCGAGCAATGCAGTGTATTCCAATTTAGTTTAATTTATAAAACGTCAACACAAACATTACAGCAACTCTAATATTCTTTGTCTAATGGCAAAGTACTCATTAGGCTTACTAATTTTTAAGGAATTTAGCAAAGTTTTTTTACATTTCGGTCGTTATTTAACAATTCTAAATAAGGCTGAGTATCTTATGAAGAATTATGGAGTTCGAGGAGGGTGTTATCCGTAGAGGCCGTAGGCCGAGGCGGAAAACACCCTCCGAGATCTCCATAATTCTTCATATGATACGAAAGCCGAATTCAATGAATTGTTTTATTATTTATTCAAAATAATTCCTAGTTTAAAAACATGGCTAACACATGTTTACCTCCATCGATCCATCGATGTTAAGTTCATCTTCGATAGTGCACGTTTAGGGTTGTTCAGCTTCGCAAATATTCTTCAAATAGCAGATGTCGCCCTTCGAGTTGTCTTCTTGCTGTTCTTGCCATGTTTTTAGTTATTTTTTCGCCTAGTTCTTACTCTTGAAACGAGTGAAATGTCCTCCATTTTTCAAGATCACAACCGAAACAACTCAACCTCGTCCCAAGGTCTTCTCGGTTAACGGTGCATTAACCTCGCTAAACACAAAATTCTTCCAAATTTGGTCATCAGTAACTGGTTATTGTGAATGAACGTGTGCTATTAGCCAATCAGAATCGGGGAAACATTTTGAATGAATAGTAATAAGTTTTAAAAGGATCAACCACGGAAATGATGACTATTAATAAATCCACTGGCAAAACCAAGTTCTCCTGAGTATTTAATAAAAAAGTTTACGCAAGACTATAGATACAGAGACTAACAATTTAACGTTGCTGCCATTTGGTTTACATCGACTGATGCACCAGTGAAGCACATAACAGAGCCAAAAAAAAGGAATTCCTTGTAAGCATTACTTACTCGATGATGCTGTCGTGTTCATTGATCATCGACATAAATAAAGAAAAGAAAACAAGAGGAAATTATATTTAATCATCATTAAAACACTAAAAGCAACTACAATATTCTTTGCTTTATTTGACAAAGTACTATTGATCATCCACGTAACAATAAAAAAAAAAAAGAAAAGAGAGAAAGAAAAAAGTATTGTTAAACGTCAACAAAACACAAAACAAACTCTAATTTTCTTTGCTTTATCGCAAAGTACTAATAACGCTTTAGTAACGTTGATTGTCTTTTTCCTAATTCGATAATTCAGCCCGCTCTATCAACTTAAAAGCTATAAGCCACAGAAAAGAGAGCTCAAAATAAAGTCTCCTAGCAAAACAATTCAGTTCTGCTGACTATTGATTATTGTTATACTTTGACAGAGTTTCTAGTAATTTTTAGGCCGATGAATGTCTTGGTTTTGATTGGTCGACTTGAACCTAAGAAAAGTATTTGAAGGAACAAGTGCCAACTCGTCCGTGACGTAAAATCACTAAGCAGTAAAGTAAACATACACGTTTTATTTTCTGCCGCTGTCATTGCATGTCCATTGCGGACTACATACTGTCATGGTTACGATTCACTGATTCTTGACACTAAAACTGTGCATAGTAAGGAAGATAAAGGCAAACTACAATCATGGACAAACGTTGGGATACCTTTGAATTTCTGGGGCGTTTTCCAATTCACACATACCCTGCCCCTGCCCCTTCCCTCACCCCACCAACAACGTTAGCGCATGTTTCCAGAACTTGTTCCCCAGTTTATCATTAAAATATCGTGTATTTATATGTTACGACGCTATTAAGCGGTCTATTTTAGCCCAATATATTATCCCATATTTTAAAGCAGACATTTCCTTGTTTCCCAAGGGTGAACGCTTAACACATAAGATCACACTGGAAACGTAGAAGATGGGCGAAGATGAGCGCATTCGATACTGAAAACGGCCCTTTTTTCTGGAGAAAAAAGTTTTGAAACGATGGAAAACATCTCATTAACCGATGGGTGCATGAACGTTGGTGAACATGCTGTTTCCCGGCATTTTCTAGTTGTTCGCTGCCCCAGAAAACCCGAGAAAACTCACGCAGAATGATGGAAAACGTCTGTGAATTATTTGCTTTGCCACTTGAAAACACCAAAAAACGCGATGTTAAGTCACTGGAAAACGGTGGTGAACAACGGAATACGATCCGTTCATCATGTGTTAACCGTATGTTTTCCGTGTGTTTTGCATGAGTTAGCCGTGCGTTAACGGTCCGGTTAACGCCAGTAAAACAAGCGTTTTCCCGGTGTTAACTGAGCCTGAAAACTATCGGATAATGGAACGAATACTCAAATTCACCGGCCAGAAAACGACGGAAAAAGAGTGGATTTTACGACCGGAAAACGCGAGAGAACTTTAGCAAAATGCCGCGTTTTCGAAAATTAACCGAGAGTTTTCCGAGACGGTGAATGCCATATTTCTTGCCGTGGTCAGTTTTTCTGCATCTATATTTAACGTTCTCAGAGGCAACAAGCAAAAAAGAGAAAACGGAAAAGGCATTACTTACTTCTTTTTCCTACCATATTCATAGATTATAAAAAGGCGGAGAGAAAAGAAAAAAAGATAAAAGTGAGTATTGTTAAAACGTCAACAAACCGCTAATACCGACTCTGATATTCTTTGCTTTATCGCAAAGTACTAATAACGCTTTAGCAACTTTGTTTGTCTTTTTTATCATTCAGCCCGCTCTATCAACTTATAAGCTATAAGCCACAGAAAGATAACTCGAAATAAATTCCCCTAGCAAAACAATTTAGTTCTCCTGACTATTCTCACTAGCCGCCGTCACGCACAAACGGTCCCTGCGCCCGTGGAACTCGTACATTTGAACTCCCGCGCATCTGTGGATCCGCAAGGGAACTCGTTGTGCGTATATTTGTGAGTTTAGTATAAATTGGCCTGTTTCATGCTGTTTATTCCTCTCTTCGTTAAAACGGACACCAGACACCTAGTTTGTCTTCCCACCCACCTCCCCGCAGCGATGGCACACTCTGGCGCCTTATCTCCCGCTCCTTCCCGCCTCCGGGCTCGCCTCTTCCCATGATTTATTCCAACCTTGGGGCGTTTGGGAGTGGGGGCTCCCGGTGAGAATTTATTACTGTCCTGGTTCCGATTTACTTATTCTTGACACAAAAACTGAGCGTAGTAAGAAGGATGAAGGCAAACTACAATCATAGATAAACGTCTTGGGATACTTCTACATTTTTGGGGCGTTTTCCAATTCACACATACCCTCCCCCTCCCCTCATCCCACAAACAACGTTGGACGCTTGTTTCCAGAGTTTTTTTTCCCAGTTTGAACTTTGTATAGGGCGGGGGAGGGAGAACTACAAGAAAATTTCGAAAAGCATGTACTCTTTTATGGTAGCCTGTGTTCAGACACCCCCCTCTCTCCTCCGTTTTCTTGTTGTAATTCATGTCTTTTTTGAGCATTAAATGCCATCCACAGATATATATATAATCTACTGGCAAAACTAAAAAAACTGTCCACTACAGACAGACTACACTAGTTAGTTTACATCGACTAATCCCTTAAAAGCATATTAAAACAGGCTTTCCCATAATGTTTAGATCAGGATCTCTAGGAGGAGCTGATCATCAAAGTAGCAAAAACGAAAAAGAAACAAGAAAAAAAGGTAAATGTCTTGATAAAACGTCAACACAAACATTACAGCAACTCCGATATTCTTTGTTTAATAGCAAAGTACTCATTAGGCTTACTAATTTTTGAGCAATTTAGCAAAGGTTTTTTTTATATTTCAGTTGTTATTAAGTTTTATCACAGAAATGATGGCTATTAACAAATCCACTAGCAAAACCAAGTGCTCTTGAGTATTTAATAAAAAAGTGTACGCAAGACTGTAGATACAGAGACTAACAATTTAACGTTGCCGCCATTTGTTTACAAGGAAAGATGCACCAGTGAAGCACATAACAGAGCCAAAAAAAAATTCCTTGTAAGCATTACTTACTCTGTGATGCTGTCGTGTTCATTGATCATCGACATAAAAAAAGAAAAGAAAACAAGAGGAAATTATGTTTTAATCATCATCATAACACTAAAAGTAACTACAATAATCTTCTCTTTATTTGACAAAGTACTATTGTTCATCCACGTAACAATAAAAAAAAAAGAGAGAGAAAGATAAAAGTATTGTTAAACGTCAACAAAACACCAACCAACTCTGATATTCTTTGCTTTATTGCAAAGTACTAATAACGCTTTATTAACATTGATTGTCTTTTTCATAATTAAGCCCGCTCTATCAACTTAAAAGCTATAAGCCACAGAAAAGAGAGCTCAAAATAAAGTCTCCTAGCAAACCAATTCGGTTCTGCTGACTATTGATTATTTTTCTAGTTTTGACACATTTTCTAGTAATTTTTAGGTCGATGAATGTCTTGGTTTTTAAGTCGTCGACTTCAACCTAAGAAAAGTATTTGAAGGAACAAGCGCTAACCCGTCCGCGACGTAAAATCACTAGGCAGTAAAGTAACCATGCACGTTTTATTTTCTGCCGCTGTCATTGCATGTCCATTGCTGACTACATACTGTCCTGGTGATGATTAACTGATTCTTGACACTAAAACTTTGCATAGTAAGGAAGATGAAGGCAAACTAAAATCATGGACAAAGGTTGGGATACTTTTGAATTTCTGGGGCGTTTTCCAATTCACACATATCCTGCCCCTGCCCCTCCTCTCACCCCACAAACAACGTTGGACGCATGTTTCCAGAATTTTTTTCCCACTTTATTTTTAAAAGATCGTGTATTAATATGTGGCGACGCTATCAAGCGGTCTATTTTTGCCCAATATATTATCCCATATTTTAAAGCAGACATTTCCTTGTTTTCCACGGCTGACCGCTTAACACAGATTTCCGTGTATATTAGTTTGCCGCATCATGACTGACAGAGCAGAGTCGCCAAATTTAAAATAAAAAAGAACCGTATGAATATCTGCTGCATCTGTTCACATCAACTAACGCAACAATTAGCACATGACAAATTACAAGACCGTAACATAGTTTACTTACCCGGAATGAATTGACGAGATAACCGAGATAAGATCAGAGAAAACTATGGTTTAAGGTAGATTAACAAGTCGCCGCACTCTAAAATCCTCGGGCCGGGTTACATGGCAAAAAAGGAAGAATAATTGGAGCATTCCCCCTGCCACCTCTCACCCTCCCCACTAATCACCAACGTAACAAAAGAAAAGGAAGCGATATGAAAATGTCGTTTAAACAAAAATCAATACCAGATATACGTTGCTCTATAGCAAAGTTCTGTAAACTTATTTTATCCCCGAGCAATGCAGTGTATTCCAATTTAGGCTTTATTAGCATACACGCTTCATAACACAAGAGATCTATAATCCACTGGTAAAAAAACACTCTCCACTAAAAAATTAAAATGTAGATAAGAGTACAGGCAGACAATCGTCAATTTTTCAGCATCTATAGTTAACATTCCCAGAGGCAACAAGCAAAAAAGAGAAAACGAAAAAGACATTACTTACGTTTTTTAACTGCCACCATATTCATAGATTATAAAAAGGCGGAGAGAAAAGAAAGAAAGATAAAAGTGAGTATTGTTAAAACGTAAACAAACCAGTAATACCAATTCTGATATTCTTTGCTTTATCACAAAGTACTAGAAACGATTTGGCAACTTTCTTTGTCTTTGTTATCACTCAGCCCGCTCTATGAACTTAGAAACTATAAGCCACAGAAAGATAGCTCGAAATAAACTCCCCTAACAAAACAATTTAGTGCTCCTGACTACTCTCACTAGCGGCCGTTAGGCACAAACGCTCCCTGTGCCCGTGGGACCGGTACATTTAAACTCCCGCGCATCTGTGGATCCGCAAGGGAACTCGTTGTGCATATATTTGTGAGTTTAGTATAAATTGGTCTCTTTCATGCTGTTTATTCCTCTCTTCGTTAAAACGGACACCAGACACCTAGTTTGTCACCCCACCCTCCTCCCCGCAGCGATGGCACACTCTAGCGCCTTATCTCCCGCTCCTTCCCGCCTACGGGCTCGCCTATTCCCATGATTTATCCCAACCTTGGGGCGTTTGGGAGTAGGGGCTCCCGGTGAGAATTTATTTACTGTCCTGGTTCCGATTTACTGATTCTTGACACAAAAACTGAGCGTAGTAAGAAGGATGAAGGCAAACTACAATCATGGATAAAAGTCTTGGGGTACTTCTAAATATTTGGGGCGTTTTCCAATTCACACATACCCTGCCCCTCCCCTCATCCCACAAACAACGTTGGACGCATGTTTCCAGTTTGAACTTTGTATACGGCGGGGGAGGGAGAACTACAAGAAAATTTCGAAAAGTATGTACTTTTTTATGGTAGCCTGTGTTCAGACACCCCCCTCTCTCCTCCGTTTTCTTGTTGTAATTCATGTCTTTTTTGAGCATTAAATGCCATCCACAGATATAGATAATCTAGTGGCAAAACTAAAAAATCTGTCCACTACAGACAGACTACACTAGTTAGTTTACATCGACTAATCCCTTAAAGACATATTAATACAGGCTTTCCCATAATGTTTAGATCAGGATTTCTAGGACGAGCTGATCATCAAAGTAGCAAAAACGAAAAAGAAACAAGAAAGAAAGGTAAATGTCTTGATAAAACGTCAACACAAACATTACAGCAACTCCGATATTCTTTGTTTAATGCCAAAGTACTCATTAGGCTTACTAATTTTTAAGCAATTTAGCAAAGTTTTTTTTATATTTCAGTTGTTACTAAGTTTTAAAACGATCAACCACAGAAATGATGGCTATTAACAAATCCACTGGCAAAACCAAGTGCTCTTGAGTATTTAATAAAAAAGTGTACGCAAGACTATAGATACAAAGACTAACAATTTAACGTTGCTGCCATTTGTTTACATCGACTGATGCACCAGTGAAGCACATAAAAGAGCCAAAAAAGGAATTCCTTGTAAGCATTACTTAAGCTTGAATGCTGTCGTGTTCATTGATCATCGACACATCGAGACATAACGCTGGGATACTTTTTTGAATTTCTGGGGCGTTTTCCAATTCACACATACCCTGCCCCTGCCCCTGCCCCTGCCCCTGCCCCTGCCCCTTCCCCTGCCCCTGCCCCTGCCCCTGCCCCTGCCCCTTCCCTCACCCTACAAACAACGTTGGACGCATGTTTCCAGAATTTTTTTTCCAGTTTGTTATTAAAAGATCGTGTATTAATATGTCGCGACGCTATTAAGCGGTCTATTTTAGCCCAATATTTTATCCCATATTTTAAAGCAGACATTTCCTTGTCTCCCACGGGTGACCGCTTAACACAGATTTCCCTGTATATTAGTTTGCTGCATCATGACTGAAAGAGCAGAGTCGCCAAATTTAAAATAAAAAAGAACCGTCTGAATATCTGCTGCATCTATTCACATCAACTAAGGCAACAATTAGCTCATGACAAAGTACAAGACCGTAACATAGTTTACTTACCCGGAGTAAATTGACAAGACAACCGAAATAAGATCAGGCACAACTATGGTTTAAGATAGATTAACAAGTCGCGCACTCTAAAATCCTCTGGCCGGATTACATGGCAAAAAAGGAAGAATAATTGGAGCATCCCCCCACCCCCTCCGCCACCTCTCACCCTACCCACTGATCATCAACATAACAAAAGAAAAGGAAAAGAAATAAAACTGTTGTTTAAACAAAAAACAATACCCGATATACGTTGCTCTATAGCAAAGTCCTGTAAACTTATTTCTATTTTATCCCCGAGCAATGCAATCTATTCAAATTTAGGCCTTATTAGCATACACGCTTAATAACACAAGAGATCTATAATCCACTGGTAAAAACAACTCTCCACTATAAAATTAAAATGTAGATAAGAGTACAGACACACAATCGTCAGCTTTTCAGCATCTTTTTTTAACGTTCCCAGAGGCAACAAGCACGTAACAGAAAACGGAAAGGGCATTGCATTTTTATCACCATCATTTTCCTTTCGCCCATGTTTGCTTCTTTATATTTCTATAGTTTTCCTAATCCTCCACCACCACTACCACATTTCCATTGTTTTCCCTCCACCACCACCATTACCACCACAATAAACACATCTTACCTTTGTCACGTTTTTCTATGTATTTCATTGATCATCAACATGAAAAAACAAAGGAAAATCAAAAATGTTGTTTTCCCCAGGCCTGATAATTCAACATGCTAATACCAACTCTGATGTTATTTGCTTTATCGCAAAGAACTGTTCTCTTATTTTCATTTGTTAGCAATGCTGTGAATTATAATGTAGTATGCTTTAGTTAAACTCGTGGTCGATGGAATAGCCGCACAAAAAATAGATAATCAGCTAGCTAGCAAAACAAAGTTTTCTAGTGCTGAAAGTTATGAATAATATCACGAATACTGAAATTATGAATACTTTCCCAAAGACTTTTGTTCCGGATTGTAGCTATTTCTATCACCATTATTTTCCTTCCTCCCACGTTTGCTTCTTTATATTTCCATAGTTTTCCTTATCCTCCACCACCACTACTACATTTTCATTGTTTTCCCTCCACCA
This sequence comes from Porites lobata, assembly GCA_942486035.1. Lineage (NCBI taxonomy): Eukaryota > Metazoa > Cnidaria > Anthozoa > Scleractinia > Poritidae > Porites > Porites lobata. The sequence goes on from CALNXK010000119.1 coordinate 1,335,357, forward strand.
CCACCTTTACCACCACAAGAAACACAACTTACCTTCGCAATTGACTATTATGTATTTCATTGATCATCAACATGAAAAAACAAAGAAGGAAAATCAAAAATGTTGTTTTCCCCGTGCCTGATAATTCAAAGTGCTAATACCAACTCTGATATTATTTGCTTTATCGCAAAGAGCTGTTCCCTTATTTTGATTTATTAGCAATGTTGAGAATTATAATGCAGTATTGTTTAGTTAAACTCGTAGTCGATGGAATAGCCGCACAAAAAATAGATAATCAGCTAGCAAAACAAAGTTTCCAGTGCTGAACTGAAATATAGACGGAAGTAGTACGACAGGCACTGCTTAGTTTTGCTAAGAATGATAATTGTCTCCCTCGTAGACTACGTGATCAACCCCCCAAAAATGAAAAAAACTTGAAAGAATATTGGACGCAATTAACACAAAGAATGAGAGAAACAACGCGAGCTCGCTTCCCAATTGGTTTTCTCATTTTTTTCCTACCCTTGGTTTTCCCACACGTATCCGCTTTCAAATCGAATTTGCCCGTCCACACGTATCCGACATATATCCGGATTATTTCTGTTACCCAGGACTCCTCTGGGAGTATTGGAAACTGAGCATGCGTCGAGGTGGCCATCTTGAATGCAATATTCACGATACAACTGACCTTGGCATATTCGAATTTAGCGTCCACACAATTCCGGATTCATAGTGTATTAAAAAATTTCCATAATTGAGAGCGGATTCAAAAAGTTGCGGATTCGTAAGCAGGATTCACCGGATACGTGTGGACGAAAGCCAAAACCGAAGAGAAAAAGTAGCGAATTAAAAAATATCCGGATACGTATGGACGGGGCCTGAATTTCGAAAAGGATGCACTGTTTTATGGTAGCCTGTGTTCAGACACCCCCCTCTCCCCTCCGCGTTTTCTTTTTGTAATTCATGTCTTTTTTTTAGCATTAAATGCTATCCACAGATATAGATAATCTACTGGCAAAACTGAAAAAAATTGTCTACTAGAGACAGACGACACTAGTTAGTTTACATCGACTAATCCCTTAAAGGCATATTAAAACAGGCTTTCAGAAAAAAAATCATACAAAATGCTGGAGGTATTACTTACCCATACTCTTAGCTTTAGATCTACGAACAGCTGATCATCAACGTAGCAAAAACGAAAAAGAAACAAGAAAGAAAGGTAAATGTCTTGATAAAACGTCAAAACAAACATTACAGCAACTCCAACATTCTTTGTTTCATGGCAAAGAACTCATTAGGCTTACTAATTTTTAAGCAATTTAGCAAAGTTTTTTTTTATATTTCAGTCGTTATTTAACAATTAATGAATGAGGCTTAGTATCTTATGAAGAATTATAGAGATCGAGGAGGGTGTTATAACATACGGCTTCGACGGATAACACAATCCGAGATCTCCATAATTCTTCATAGGATACGAAAGCCGAATTCAATAATTGTTTTATTATTCATTCAAAATAATTCCTAGTTTAAAAACATCGCTAACACATGCTTACCTCCATCGATCCATCGATGTTAAGTTCATCTTCGATAGTGCACGTTAAGGGTTGTTCAGCTCCGCAAATATTCTCCAAATACAAGATGTCGCCCTTCGAGTTGTCTTCTTGCTGTTCTTGCCTTTTTTTTAGTTATTTTTTCCCCTAGTTCTTACTTTTGAAGTTTTTTGAAACGAGTGAAATGTCCGCCATTTTTCAAGTTCACAACCGAAACAACTCAACCTCGTCCCCAGGTCTTCTCGGTTAACGGTGCATTAACCTGCAAGAACGCTGTTTTTTTTTTTTACGTCATTTCTGGTGTCGCGATGGAAATTCGTGGACCACGAAAATTCTGACACGCCTGCAATCCATCATGGGAAGTTACAAAGTGTCTTTAAGTTGTACTTTTCATAGCAGCCATCTTTTGTCTTTCACTTTTTTCCCAAATTTTTAACTATAGTTTTGGAACAAAAATTTAAGATTTGTGGTAGTTCCTGTTACCTTTCCTCCTCAACCTCATTATAAGTTAAACTATTAGTAATTGATAGTTATCGTCATTTTCCTTGTCACTCACCATGTTTAGCGGCAAATTTTATCAATTAATTAAAAAAAGGATTCAAATAAAAGACTTTGGTAAAAAGATGAATATCTCAGTATGTTAACAAACACAATACCATATGGAAAGTGTTTTGTACGGTATTTATGCACTCGTTGTTTTTGTATCAGAAATCTCACTCGTTCGCTGCGCTCACTCTTTCGATTTCTGATACGTCAACAACTCGTGCGTAAACTAAAATAACGTACTCACGCACTTTCCACTGAAGTCAGATTCTATATTATACTAACAAGCAAATGGAGAAGAAACTTTTTCCCAGATTCTCGACAGAATTGATCCTTTAGCTTCTTTTTTATAGTGTTGACTTTCTGTGTGATAAGAAGTACATTTGTGAAAATGAAGTGATCAGCATGTCACAAGCGTGGGACGAACCTATGACCTCCTAAACACCGGGAGGGCACTCTATCCACTGAGCTACGGAGAACTCATGGAGAGCGAGGCCAAGATGAGGCCATATACTAGGTTCATATTTGACACGCGTCCTGCATACTACTGCAAAGTGTGGTGAAAGAATGAAGGATGGTAAATTTTAAGCTCGGTGAAACAAATGTGAAAATGAAATGATCAACATTTCACGAGCATGGGATCGAACCCACGACCTCCCAAACTCCGGGCAGGCGCTCTATTCCCTTGAGCTACAGAGAACTCAATTGGAGAGTGATTTACCATCTTTCATTCTTTCAAGAAGAACATTTATTTCGTGAATATCATATAGTTTGATATATTTTTTTATATAGAAATAAGAATTTTGTAGAAATACGAATTATTTTTGTTAGGAATACCTATACCTCTCATTTGGTCTTCACTGAGTTTCAGTTGTTCCTCAGGGTGTTCCGTGAAGTGAAGCAATGACCCTTTGGCTTCTTTTTCATCATCATCATTCACTTTTTCGGAACTTCTCACAAACCTAATGTGTACGACAGACACTTCTAATCACACGAATTTCTGTTCATATTTTGTAAGTACAAATTAAAAACTTCAATTAACTGTTGTTAGGTGTCTTAACCGCTCGATGATTTTCAAAGTTAATTTTAATAATAATAATAATAATAATAATGATTTATTATTTCTATAGCGCTATTTACATATACAGATCAGTAGCACTTTAGTGACATTAATTGTTCAAGTGTCTCTGAAAAATTAAAATAGTTAAGCGTAAACTAAAAAAACTGATTAAAAAACCAAACGCCTGATAATATAATACAGTAAAAGCCCACATATAAGAACCTAAAATTTTCGAGGTCAGACTGAACAGGTTTTTATACTATGGGGTAGTTTTTCACAATTCAGGCTGATTATAATGCTCTTAATAGATTCTTATCCACCACACATTAAGTGAAACAAGTTATTTAATTCACTTGAAGCGATTTTATAAGAAATAGAGGTAACTGATATTACTGCCAACGAGCAGACTCGCGAAGACGCGTGGTTGCGAGGCGGCAACCTAATAGAGCCGTGCGCGATTGTTCCAGGGGCAGAAAAAAACTTGAATCGATATAACATAGAGTAATGTAAGGCAACCATGACGTAATGCAGCACAGAGAATGCATTGTGAATGTCATTGGTTACGTGATACAGATCAGAGAATCTACGAGTCGTGTGCGTGTTTTTGAGTCACGTGCTCATCCCGTCTTCAACCAATCGTCGGGGGTGGATCATTTCCATCCTACGCGATATCTGTCGCATTTGCCCGCTGGAATTTTTTATTGCAGGCCGCTAAGAAAAACAGTAACGCAGCAAATTTTTCTGTGTCTTTGAAGCAAAATAATTCGGAAGGTTTCATTGGCGCACCATAAACTTTTTAAGCTTTAAAAAGAGACCAAATATAAGTCTGTACGTTGAATATTCGCGGACTTCAACATGATTTTTCGAGGATTTTAAGTTTGCTTATAAGACCACTAAATTTTACGCAAAATGACTTGTGCGCAGCTTCGGACAAAAACACGAACTTCAATATCTCGAAAAATTTGATGCGTAAAGTCGGGATTTCAAATTCTTTATGCAGTAGAACAGTTTAGTTTGCTTTTTTCAAAAGACAAATTAAAGCAAGGGGCACACATACACCAAAACCATGATCTGCCTTCCGCGGACACGTCGTGGGAGAACTGCCGTGCGCTTCCCAGCCAACAGCTCCCACATGTGTTGTGTGGAGCTGGCACTTGATAAACTGCTTTGCACACCCCTCAACTGGAAGTAAGTGGTTTTTCTAAAACCCGAACTCCCCCAAGCTTCTAAGTTCCAGTGAGGGCGAAACAACTGTCTGCGGCTGCCACTACCCGCGTGATGCGGTTGTGCGCATGCGTGAGGTACTGGCACGGCCGTCGGTTGGTCTTTAGGTGCCCCTTGCTTTAAGTTTGCACTAATTTCAATGCAATCGAATGAAATTCGATCTATTTTTCATCACTTAATGTATTTCATGACATTTCTAAACAAATTCAACAGCGCGCGCATATGGATAGAATTTGCTCTTTGGCACTTGGCGATAGCTATAGCTAGTCATATTCCTTATTGTGCGCATAAAATACAGTTGAACCTTCCCTAACAGACCACCCAAAATGCAAAGAGGTAGCAGACGTTTACTGATTCTAACTTTGGATAAGTGACCTTTTGTGGGAGTTGGTGGCTTACGAGAAGTTGTCGCATATGGAAGTTCGACTGAAGTAAGAAAAACACAATGTAAGGAAAGTAAACTGTGGTATTTTGCGACTCTTAAATATCAGCGCCGTGTCTATGCTAAATACCCTCACCTCTTCATTTCTATCTTGGAACCACTGCCAAAGCCAAGGCTTGATAAGGATTGGTCATTTTCGGAAGGACAGAGTCCTTGTCCTTTGAAATAAAATGTAACGGCGGCTTTTTCAGTTTCTGACATGTTTTTGCACAGTGATATTTCATCCACAAGGTCCTTCAAAGTCTTTGCTTTATCAACCTTCACTATGCAACCCTCGCCACTTTCCATGTCCTCAACAGTTATAGTGATGTATTCTGGTACAATCACTACTACACTTGGCCGTAAACTGCAGATGAGTTTCGAAGGAAGGCTTCTCCGTGGTGCGTCTGACAGTCGGGCTTTCCCGTAGTAGACTTTCTGGTCCTTTACGGGAATGCCAAGCTTCTCCTCTATCACAGCCATCAAATCAATGACATTCGCTTTGCTTGGTTGTATCTTTACCGGAAATCTTTCACTAGACGATGCCTCGACTGTTATCTCCAATTCGGCATCAATTAATCTCAGGTTTCTCAAGTTTCCAGGTGATTTCACCAAGTAGCTATATATAATAAGAAAATTAATGTTAAAACATCCAAACCAATTCTTAACAAGTTTACCTTGGAAGCTGCCCGATCGATAACCCTTGGTTAAAGGTCTTACCATCTATGACAAGAACGCGCTCGCCTATTGGAGGTAGCGAAGCCGAGTAGTTAGCCTGTTCCAAGCGTTCAGATAGTGGAGATCGGTGCAAAGTAAAGAAAGCGATGAAAGTAGAGGGGGACTGGGGAGAGGGGTGCGGTTCCCTCTCTCACCTCTCCTCCTCGCTCCCTTTTATTTTTTTGCGGTCCTTTTTACTTCGTACCGCTCCCCACTATCTGAACGCCTGGAACAGGCTACCGAGTAGTAAGCAGTGTTCTCGACTTCACATCCTCCTCATAATCGCTGGCTGGTTTTCAAGTTCTCGGCAATTCCAAGACAATTAAACTCCTTGACCATACCCGATGATTGCCTCCTACCAGATGGTTTTATCGACCCTGTTATGTTCTATTTGAATCACGACTCTCTTTTACAATCTAAAGGACATCCTTATAGGATGTGCACTTCCCTAAAACGGGCAACAATAGATGGTCACTGCCTTCATTTTGTCCCTATTTTCGTTTATCACTACAGAAGACAGCTCACTGACACGGACGAGTGAATTTGTGTATCGGTCCCACCGGTGACCTGTTGAGAACCAGATGACTGTGCTTCTTTCCTAGCGTATGTTTTAGATTAAACCTCAATACTCAGGGGCGGATCCAGGGTAGGGGCGCGCCCCCCCCTTAATTTTAGACCAAAAAACTGAGGCTTAAAGGGCCAAGAAATGTTTTTTGGAGACCGGACCCCCGCCGCTTATCTCAGGATCTGGATGACGTCTCCGCCACCCCACCCCCCCCCTTTTTTCTCAAGGTCTGGATCCGGTACTGATACTTATTTTATGAATGTAACATCACATAACCAAATCGAAATGTCCTAAATTCCGGCAAAAATCCCTTCCAAATTTCTAAATCTACCAAACGTATTTGGTTTGATTTACGCACAAACGAAACTAAAACAACAAAACAACAAGAAAGTAAAAAGTTTATTACTTTACTGCGAACAGCCTGAGAATAAACATGCGAACTGTTTTTATTCGGCTTTACCAAAAACGCAACGAATTCTCAGCCAAAAAAGGATGGCTTAAAACTGGGAATTTTCAATGACCTGGGTGGACAGAAACTCGGCAACCGTTTCTGACCTGATAAAAAAGTACACAGCTTCTACTAGCTAGATATCGTCGTTATAACAAGGCCTCTCTTGTGCATTTTGCGAAATTATTACATACTGACCTTAAACGGGAAGAATTTGACAACACTTCGTCATTCAGAACAAGAAGTTGATGGGGATCGTTGGCAGCATTTAGCTGACTCTGTACTTGACGTTTCAACTCACCAACGGTTGCGTCTGGGGAAATATTCACTTCCAGTGGGTGAGGTAAGCCGGAAATAGCAACTGGGATGTCCAGGAAAGCTTCTGGTGTGAACACACACTTAACGAGCCCATTTTCATCCCGGCCAGATTCAATACCAGCTTCTTTGGGTGCGGCTTTTACGCGATAGAAAGTGAACTTCTTAGCCTCGTAAGCTGGTCGTTCTATCGTTAACTCCTGTCCTCCATATACAACCCAGCCTCCAACGTCATAGCCATCTATGGATACGTCTAAGTTGCAACCTTTGCAAAGGACAGAGATCGAGCATAAAGTTAACCATAAAAAAATATCCGTAGATGTGGTCTTTTCATGGCGCGGACCAAGTTCAATCTATTACAGTCGACGAAGCTTAAATCGTCAAACTGCTTTCATTTAATCTAAAATCTCTTCCGAAATGCGGCAGTGTTTTTGCTGTATCTCTCCCTGCTTGTAAATATCAGCTGTGAGTAGAATATATCAAGAACCTCAAAACATTAATGGCCTTTTTACTTTGCGACGGTTGACTTTGGCAACCTGGTGAACCTAAGGCTGTGTTCATCTATACCGGAAAGCTAGCTCTTGCACTGAAACGAAACCGATACCGGATAGTGTTTCTATTCACACATAAGAACGGTGATTTCGGCGCGATTTCTGTAACGAAGCGAATTTGGGCCGCTCCGATCTCTAAACTGAGTGGAGAGTCGCACATCGGATAGGTATGTAAATTAGTACTATAGCGGCCAACTTTGTCGTGTCGGTTCGACAAAGTTATTCGGTATAGAGTGAACATGCCTATTAGCAAGGTAACGTCAGTGTGTCATCTCAATAGTATTTCTACCGTATCACTATCTGTTTTTATCCCGCTTAATCTCACTATTTTTAACTAATGGTGGTCGGATAATTATTGAATCTAAAGCTTCTGCAAGGCATTCTTCAAACGTATGTTCGGGACCGGGATTAACCCATAAAAACCGTCAGGATTATATGATTGAAATGTATGGCTTAATGTAGGTACGCATCCTTACTATAGGCATGGGAGTTCTTGACATGTATCTTGTACTGTGTGCCGCTCTTCAACTCCACAAACTCTCCATCAGGTGTTTTAAAGTGCTTTCCACCAATGATTTCCACTGAGTATCCTTGGTACGCCAGATAATTGACATATCGCATAGGTGGTGGTCCCGCAATGGAATCATGTTGAAGGCGACCTGACCCATCTGATGCAACAGAAGGGGCAGGGGCAGGGGCAGAAGCAGGCGTAAGAGCAGGCGTAGGGGCTGACCTCTCGGAAGTAGGCGCAGCAAAGGAGGAGCCTGGAATAGAAAAAAGGGGGATATCGTTAGCTCTTCAGCTACAATTCTAAACTTAGCTCGCAATTCAAGCAATGTCCCACGCCCTTCCGTTCAAATGGTCAGAAATACAACAATATAATATAGAACATGACTTTATGGAAGCGGATATTAATTCATTGAGTCAAGCAAGAAAACAAGTCAAGGATAATCGATGAAAGCAAACAATGTTATTTACCACGCTACATTTTCCGTTTTGGTTATTTGGTTAATACTGCCCTCTTCAGAGATGAAAAATGACATAAGTTTAATTCTAGATAGTGACACACCTAATTGCAATAAGGTTGTCATAGAAAAAAGCAAAAAGCCAAAAGCCAAATAGGAATTAATTAGCATTTAATTATCATTGCTTGCAACATTCACAACACACACGCTTATAGCTGAATATTAATCACGTAATATGAGAGAAATCATTTGCATCAGTTTCTTGGTGGGCTGATTCATCTAGCGGATATCAAACGTGCTCTAATTACAAACGTACATCGGATAACTACTAAAGAAATAATGGCTCCATTTTTTTCAATCAATATAGCCTAAGGTAAATTCCAGGAACGCGACGCGTCTTTTCGTTTAGTGCTAAATAGAAAAGCCAGTCTGCGCATGGTTTGTAGTGCACAACAACATCTGATCACAATTTTCAAGCAACAAATCTGGGGCGTAGGCAGGATTTTTCATCCCGGAGAGGGTGAGGCGTTCCTCCGCCAGTTCCTCTCCCGCGCCACAAACCAAGCTTCGTTTGTCAGGACCCTTTTGTTACACACATCAGTGTTTCATGTGCGGAATCTTACAGCGCGGAATTACAGAATTGTGTCTTGTTATTGTGAATGACTTCTTAAATAATTATTAAATTATTAAAATACGCAAATGTAAATCAAATGGCTAATTAATTCCTATTTGGCTTTTTGCTTTTTGCTTTTTTCTATGACAACTTTATTGCAGTTAGGTGTAAATTTATTCAGCTCATCCTAATGTCGACCCAAAACTATGTAGAGGAATTAGATATTTCCTTAATCTTCCCGATCTCAAGCTGCGTGCTGTAATGAGAACGGAGAAAGACTGGGAAGACGTTTACCATGAAGGTAAACCATCAAAAAGTACTTCTTTCAGCTAAGGAACAAGCCATGTATTAAATGCACGGGGCATGATGAAAATCTGAGAACCTTATTAATTAAAAGCTCTTTAAAGATCTACCTTGCAAATAATATAGCCCGCGTAGCTGGCGGGATAGCGTCAGGGTAAAGTCGTCTCGACTGCCAAGAAAATACCCCAGGCATAACAACCCCGCCAGAAAAACAGTCTTAAAATAATAGTTCATTTGATACTTGGAAATTCTCAAGTATCAGGTTTTTTGTCTTACCTTCACTTTTCTCAGTAGAAGAAATCTGTGTAAATGGTATTGCTTGTGTAACATGTGCTCCATCAATTCCTCTGAAGGTTTGTGTATCACAAGCACTGAGCAACATGCCCTGAGTTGCTACTGAGGCGGTCGTAAGAGCTGCTGTGTTATCTTGTCCTACTTGCCTTTCATCTTTCAGTCAATAGAGAAACAAATCATTTTTAGAAATTAAAAGAAGTTTTGGCTTTGAGATATACGTGTAAAATAGTTATATGTCTTACATTAAAAAAATAATGAAAATGCATGGTACCATAGATTTCTTGATCTGTTAACTACTAAAATTAAGATATGCCAGAGGTCCGTGGCACAAGTGCAAGGAGCAGTTCAGTGTTATTTTCACCCACTAGATCCTTGACGTCATCCTTTTCGAAAATTGACGTTTTTGCTCTCTCAGTAAACGTGAACAGGTAAATGGTGTTATCAGACATATCCGCTCTGGAGTAAGCTTTCAAAACGTTGTACTTTCGGTTGCCTTTTTCCTCGGGTACATGGCGAGGGAAAGTCGATACGCAAGCAAAATAACGCAAAGGCGGCAACAGGGCCCGCCTGACATTGTATACTTACTTCTGTCTACACGATCTTCCATTCGCTCATTAGGATCACTCTCTGATTCATCACCAATCCCATCAGTGACCACATCTTCAAAATCTACACCTAGATATAGATAATGAGGATGACCATATAATTAAAACCTTATCATACCCGGCGAAAATAGCAGAGGTTTTCATCACCCTAGCCTCATACAACTACCATAGTGACCCTGATGGGTACTTCCTATAATGGCCTATACGGGGAGGCTCCGCCCGAACGGAGTGCATTTTGAGGGTTCAGGTAAATGGAAGGGTAGGGATTTCACTAGTTGAAGGGGAGGCAGTGACGGGTCAACTAATAAATAAAGTTCATATTAAAAATGGTTGGGGACTGGTGGGGTGTCAGCAGGTGCTCCTGGTGTCACGACCTTGAAGGTCAGGTGGGGTATCTGGGGAGGGTAGGGTGGATAAGGGGTAAGTTCATGGGAAGAGGAGTAATGTTTGTAAAAGACAAATTCTCCTGATTTCAGAATTTGCAGGGGAGGAAAGTCAATATGCAAAAAAGACAAAATCCATTAACAATTAAAAACAGAACTAGGCCTGAGATTGTATACTCACTTTTCGCCACACAGTTTGCTGTTTGGCATTTGGGTGCCTCATCACCACCCCCATCAGTGACCAGATTTTCAAACTCTGTACCTTATACAATAGAGAAAATATATTGTTTGACAATACAACTATAGTTAGGTGAATCACCATACAGGGGCTGATCCAGAAAATTCATGAAGTAGGGGGCGGGGGGAGGGTAGCCAGAATGTTTTAGCCAGCAAAATAGTTACTCTATATTTTACTGAAAATTCTTTAAAACTGATACAATTGAAAACTTCTAAGAAAATGGGGGAGGGGGGCAGTGCAGCCCTCTTCAGTGGCGCACCCCTAAATCCACCCATGCCAATGATCAACTTGCCTACGTGCAGACGTCTCCTATTTCCTTTGTTGCACGCGGAAAGGGGCTTTTCCACGTGCAACAAAGGAAATAGGAGACGTCTGCACGCAGGCAAATGATCAACCAGTAATTTATGTTTATTAAGAAGACAATGACTGGGGCTGGGTGGATTTGTGAGTGTCAAGGGACTGGGTGGGGGGGTATCTAAGGGTTAAGATGTGTGTACTAGGAATAGGGTAGTGCAAAGAAGACATTCTGCAGATTTCAGACCTCACTAGTAGATGAATAATAATCGCCATCTCCGTATCTTAATTTCTTTACAGTTCTCAATAGCCCTGAATTAATTTCTAAGGTCATTTTCCTACTGAAGCCACAACCTGTATCCTGTATACAGTGGACTCTCTCTTAATGGACACCTCTATAAGATGGACACCTCTGTAAAACAGACACCTAGAGTTTCTCCCTTAATCTTTATTTACTCCCTTTGTTTGACTTGACTCTATACTAGAAGATGGCCTGACATCTCCCTAAGACGGACACTTAATACCGGTCCCAAAGGTGCCCATCTCAGAGACAGTTGACTGTACTCCTAAGCAGGCACTGTCATTGTGAAAGGCTGAAATTCTAATAGTAATGGAATATTATGGTGTTCACTTGTGAGGAAAAAGCCAATAAGTCATGAGAAAACTAAACTGCAAACAGCTGAAACTGTGATAAGTTTGTGGTTTTGAGGTTTGCTTGCATGTCCTGAACTTAAATGCGATTGGTCACTACACAATCAATAGTCCTGAAATTTTTTAGGTGCATGTTCACTGTTTTCTGAGTTTGAGAGTAACAACTGGCTTACAGAGACATTTGCAAAGCAATGCTGAATGGTACACATAATTATTTCATCCATGGGAAGATTGTCTCTTTCTTCCACTGAATAACCAATTATATCTCATTCTGTAACGTCAGCATCATTTTGAATATATAAACCTATATGGCCTGCAAATGACAGGGGGGTAAAAATAAAGTTTTATTGTCACTCTCAATCTTCACAGTCCTACTTGCCCCAATAAACATTATATGTGTGATTGTAAGTACTGAAGCACAATAGCTGTGTGATAACAAAACGAAGTTTTATACTCTAGCAAGAGGTGATCTTATACAAGAACTACCTCATTACTAAGGCATCATGGGTACACCGCTATCAATCTAAAGGAACTTTCAGTTGTAAATCTTCCAAACACTTTCAACGAACCTGATCTGCGTGTGACATTTTAAGGTCGATGGATGCGAAAAACATTGTCAGGAAATCAAGATATTCCTCAACTACCATTTTAAATAAGAATGCTTTAGTGTTTTAAACCTTGACAAGTGACACAAGTTGTTAACCATCTATCACATGACAGTTACGCAACCCAAAGCACACGCGGCATTGGATCAAAAGCATTTTGACTTTCGATCGTTGTCGCCTGCACTTTGTAACCTTTGGTTATAATTGCTTTTTTGGTTAGCAAGTATTTTATATTCAACACATCCTGATAATATGCGAACAACTGAGCCATGTTTACCAAAGTTTTAAAATACACAGCCTCCTTTCCATGCAAAGCGTTTGACGTTTAAAGGTGACGGTTACACAGAATGAATCGCAACGGCGATTTTTAGCGAAACACAGCGTTGCAACATTGGTTGTGATACTGTTTCGGACGGTGACAACATAGTTCCAACATTGCAACATCATTTTACAGTTGACTCGCAATAACTCGAACCCTCGCTAACTCGAACCTTGCGCTAACTCGAACCAAAGTCGATTTTCCCGGATTTCCTTCGTACATTTTACTGAAATTTTACCCTCGATAGCTCGAACCTCCCGCTAACTCGAAGTAATTTTTGTTCCCCTTCAGATAATTTTACCTTCGATAACTCGAGCCATGTTATAAAGCGCGTGACATTAGTCAGGAAAAAAAAAACCCGTGTACTGAAGTCCAAGACATTGAATTTATTTCAAAGTAACCGTTTCAATTCTTTGTCTTTATTTTTTTTGTCACTCCAGTTCAAATCCAGTGTCCATTCCTGTATACTTTTTTGCTTAATTGCATTCCCTCTCCATGCATTTGCTTATTTTCGTATTTCCGGTTATTTGCTTCAAACTCTCGCTAACTCAAACTCCCGATAACTCGCGCGATCGAACTTTTTTTGATTTCCCTAGTTCCAGTTATCGGGGTTCAACTGTACTTCAGTGTTCTTTTACGTCCACTGAACACAATTTAGCGTGGTGGCTCGTTTTCTTCACGATATGCGATGTGCTTCCGGATTAAACACCAAAACATCGTCAAAATATTCAACTTACCATTTATGTTATTGCGGGAGTTATCGGCCAAAGTCGATTTTGAAAAATACTGCACTTTCAAAGCAAGATCCATCCTGCCAATTGTTTTGAAGAGATCTTCCAAAAGAGACAGATTTCCCGGAGATATTCTTAAATCTTGTTCCAATACATCAAATAACTTCAATCCACTGCTGGCGTCCTCCGTTTTCCTGCGTGGAATTAAATCTACAACAGCAAATTTCAAGGTCTCCAAATCGTTACCTGAAATGTACGACGAAAGTTCGACGAGAAACTTTCTGTAAGGGCTCAAAAGATTATCGGTTCGAGCAAAAGCCATCTCTATCCGATCGACGAAAAGGAGTCACAAACTTTGCGGAAGTCTTTGGGGGAGTCCCCAATATCGTTTTCACAGTGACGTCATCAAAGTTCGAAAACTGTACAGCAATTTGAACTTCCGCGTTTTCACAGTGCGTCACACCAAAAAGGATTACTGTTGCCTTGAAAAAGTCTCTCCTCTTGATTTCCAGCAGTATATAAACCATTTCAAGTATTAGAGAAATTTCGTATCTCCCCGCGGCCACGTAATATCTTCTTTTTATGCGCACGTATGCTAGTTCTCGAGTGAAAAGAAAGAGTATTTCCCGACTGTTTTCACATGACGTCACGCCGGCCGATGTAAGTGTCCCAAAGTTGAACTCTTTTTTTATGCAAACGCTCTCCTTTGTTCCAATAAATTTGCATAGGTGTTGGCCACGTGAGTGAAAACACTATTGGTGCACCAAAACAGTACACCAACGGCGTCTCCATACAAAGTTCTACAAAGGCGCGTGAAACGCCCGCGGTGGGCGGGGGGGGGACCTCTTCCCCAGGGCTTTCCCCGCCCATTTATCAAGGGCTGTGGGGGGGTACTCCTGGATAATTCTTGGTGGGGGTGTGCCGCCCGGTTCTTCAAATCCTGACCCGATTTCAGGCCAAAAAATGTAATTTTCTACACCAGGTTTCAGACTAGACCTCTAAAATCCATACCCGTTTTCAGACCTGGCTTTAGGCAGCAATTATGTTATCATTACATAGATTACAGTGCAAACAAAAAAAAATTCAAATTCATTTCGAATTTGCATATTTCTCTTTCTTTCCTTACTCATTGGAATTGAAAAGATAAATACGTTCATACACTCCGTAGTTTCCTCGAAAACCATACCCGATACCAGACCAAATGGGCAAAGTGTATACCCGTTTCCAGACCAAAACGGCCCAAAAACCTACCCGATGGGGCGGCACATAC
>CALNXK010000119.1:1355000-1385000 GCA_942486035.1 Porites lobata
TATAGCCCTTCACTTGGACAACTACAGCTTAGGCAAATCTATCAATTTGTATTTTTATTTATTAGCAAAGTCAACAAACTAAATTGTCGTTAAATATATTGTGCTTGATAACTGTTGTTCTCCATTGTAGATCACATCGTAGAGTTGATGATACACCTCGTTTTACTCCCACACATAAATACAATGTTTGGGAAGATGATCGCCGCAATACTGGTGCAACACCAAGATTCTCCAAAGGAAAAAGTAAGGACTTGACTGGTATCTTACACCATTTTACATACAGAAAGTTCTCAAAAATGATGAAATTATGTATGTTGTGTTTAGTGTCACAACTTTCTGTGGGAATAAAGTGCAAAATAATTTTTGGATTAAGTACAGACTGTCACCTACAGTATATAACAGATAGACTTCTTGAGAGGTAGTTACATTGTAGCTCAGTCAGTCTCCTGTGGGGAAGGTAAGAGTAGTTTATGATGGGTTGTATTGTGGTTCTTTAGGGCTAGGTTGGTAGTGATTGGTCAATTGTATTAAGAAATTATGGTCACATTCCACACAGCTAAAAATGTACAATGTGTTTTTAGGATCTGATGTTAGGCATGAATCACAATTTCCATCAGATGTTGACAGGGAAGAGTGGGAAGAAGAGCAAAAGGTAATTGTTACTTGTTCAAAATCAAGTTTTAAACACGGCATTTTAAAAGCTTGGTATTTTAGCCATGGTCCAGTCGTACCATTATGAAAGGTGGATGTATAAAATTATGTTGAACATTATGTAGTCGATGTAATATTAATAATAATATTGTTATTATTAATTTATATTAGTGCTATTCAGCTAATCTTCCATAATTGAGCCTATTGTTGAGAATCTTAGATTCCTATAAGATATTCATGTAATATTATTATATAATGGAGTCTCTTTAAATTTGTTGACTATTACTATAATTGTCTTTACATTTTAACAGAGACTTGACCGTGCCTGGTATGACATGGATTCTGGTTACGATGAAACACACAATCCATTTGCTGATGTTAGTGAAGAGTACACTAAAAAGAAGGAAGAAAACATGGCAAAGAAAGCAGTCAAAAGAATGTCTGCTCAGCAGCGTCAGATCAATAAGGTATATACACAAAAAGTAACTAGTATCAAATAATTTCAATTGAACCCTTGTTTTCATGGTCATTGCTTTATTATTATTATTATTATTATTATTATCATTGTTATTATTGATTATTAATTATATCTATTTCCTCTTCTTTTATGTAAGGTTAAGTTACTTCTATTTTTTAGAATTTGTAAATGAATAGTTTCTTTCTTCACTTATTATATATAGGTTTGTTTTTGTTCTCTAATGAAGGCCGAGGGGTTTCTTTTGTAACGGATGGAATTGTAGAAAGTGTTTTGATGAATTAATTAGATTTTTTGTAACAGCAGGTTGTTTGTAAATAGGATTTTAATTGAGGTTTTGTAATAAAGATTTTACTATTTTATTATTAATAAAAAAAAATTGTTATTATTAGTATTATTATTGATGCTTTATTACAACAACACAAATGGTTCACATGGTCAACGTACTTCGTTATCCAGTTATGAGGTCCCTGATGTCTACATGTACATTCAACTTGATGTTTTGACCATTATGAGTTGAAGTTAATCTAACTTGGATTTTTTTTTTCTTCAGGATAATGACTTGTGGGAGACTAACAGAATGTTAACAAGTGGTGTAGTACAAAAATTAGAGGTTGATGATGATTTTGAAGATGACCAAGAAGCCAAAGTCCATTTGTTGGTACACAACATTGTTCCACCCTTCCTGGATGGGCGAATTGTCTTCACGAAACAACCAGAACCTGTTATTCCAGTCAAGGTATTTGAATAACCCAGTTTCTACATTTACAAGTGTGGTGGAGGAGTTGATGTCGGGACTACCAAGACTTCCTCAAATACTCCTAGGGTCAGGGTGGGATTTCATCTTGGGACCTTCAGATTTCAAGGCCAATGCTCCATTTGATCGGCCATGCATGCTGCCACCTAGGCATTATCTCCAGGAGTAGGGTGATGAATTTTCAGTTTCTAAGAAAACAAAACTAACCTTGTCTTATTGTTTGCATGTTTGATTGAAAGTTACAATCATACATTTGTACAGAGTTACATGTACAATGTAACTGACCAAATGTGTACACCTTTACTTATTTGTAGGATTCCACCTCTGACATGGCTATGATTTCTAGAAAAGGCTGCCATGTTGTACGCCTGCACAGAGAGCAGAAAGAACGACAGAAAGCTCAGCACAAGGATTGGGAACTTGCTGGAACTAAACTGGGGAACATTTTGGGAGTGAAAAAAGAACAAGAGGAGGTACCTTTACTTTTATTGCATGAGTAAGCTAAAGATAGGATACACAGTATATTTTGGCAGTTTTGCCTTGGCCAGCCCACACTTTTTGTGACTATGTTACAGAACTCAAAATTTAGGATAATCAACTCCATAGCAATGGTCCTTGCCTACAGAGGCATTTTTCAAGTGGTTCCACCATTCAGTTAATGTGCTAAACAGTTGTAATCTAAGTTGTAAACCAGAGGTTGGCTTTATGGTGTTCCCCATGTTTTTATTCTAAAATCTTAATGTATTATTCCTTGACTACAGCCTCTTGCCGGCCAACTCTGAGTAAACTACTGGAAACCATTGAATATTAAAATCTTTTAGTGTGAGCGAGGAGCTAGGAGAGATGGCTGTATTTGCAGGCTAATTCTATAGTCATCTTTTACAGTCACGTAAATTGCGGTAGATGGTGGGAACGTCTTACACCCAAATGACCTTTTGGTTTTTGCTTGTTGTTTAAGGATGATAAAGGAGGTGAAGAAGATTATAAAGACAACCAAAAGTTTGCTGAACACATGAAGGACAAGACTGAGGCGAGCAGTGAGTTTGCTGCTAAGAAAACGATCAGAGAACAAAGGCAATATTTGCCCATATTTGCGATAAGAGAGGAGGTATGATACGCTTTTTGCATGATTTTTCAGTTTTTCTACTCTTGTCTTCACGTTATAAAAGGCTTGCTAACTAATTTAATGCCTCTTCTTTCGTTTAATTCCAGCTGCTAAACATTGTTAGGGATAATCAGGTTATCATTGTAGTGGGTGAAACTGGATCCGGGAAAACAACACAACTCACTCAGGTGAGAAAGAATTCTGTAAGTTCAAAGGTTGTGTGATGAATGAATGAATGAATGAATGAAGCCCTATGGTTCTTTATAAACACAGGCAACACGAACTCCAAGGGTGAGCGCCTAGTCTGCGCCTATAAGAAGTATCCTACAATACATTGTATGTCTGCATAATTCACTTGCCCCATATTTCCAACTTTGCAGTATATGCATGAAGATGGCTACACGAATTACGGTATGATAGGTTGCACTCAACCACGGCGAGTGGCAGCCATGTCTGTTGCTAAACGTGTGAGCGAGGAGTTTGGATGTAGACTTGGAGAAGAAGTTGGTTACGCCATTCGGTTCGAAGATGTTACTTCAGAGGTAAGGAAAACAACGTTAACCTTTTCTCCTGCGGTACCTGTTCTGTGTCGTTTGTCATGGACTTTTGCCCTTTGCGCCTTAAACACCTTAGTTTCTCTATGTCACATATAAGCAAACAGTCAGTACTGTCTGTATTCCATCTTGTTATGAAAGAGTATCGCAGAACTTTTAAGACTACTACAGCCCTTGACTGAGCACCAGGCTCAAGGTTCAATTCGCCACTTTAGAACGAGAAAGGAACTGGAGCCGAAATTGTGTCCCGCGATTGTTTCTGGGATTGTTATTGGAAATGCGCTGGTCAGCTATTGGCCAATGTTTTCCCTGTCCTTAGTAACAGTCCCAGAAGTCTTTGCTTGGCACAGTTTCCTTCCCGTTTCTAAAGTGACAAATTGGCAGTCTTTTTTTAATAAAGAAGGTTTTTTGTGAGGAGAAATGTCAACCAGCCCAGTCCAAAAACTTTGCCGCTTGGAGTTGTTTAAATAATATTTTACCACTTAATGTGCGTGGCACAAAAGGAAGAAGTGAAGATAAAAAAGAAACGTTTTTGCAATGGTAGAATAGCCAAAAGCATTTTTTTCACTCTTGTCAACTTAGCATTCCTCTTGCTACTAGGCTTGCTGTTAAAAAGTGTTGTACATGTTATTTTCAGAAAACTATAATCAAGTATATGACGGATGGTATTTTGCTTCGTGAGTCTCTCCGCGAGTCAGACCTTGATCATTACAGTGTTATAATTATGGACGAGGCTCATGAGAGATCGCTAAACACTGACGTCCTCTTCGGTCTACTCAGAGAGGTAAAACATGCTTCATGTCATTTGATAGCTTGCCTAGCAAACGTTTCTTATTTAGTTATGCGGAAAGGTTGGAGCGAGTGCAAAAAAATGGAAGAAGGGGGAGGGGAATTTCTCCTCTTCCCCTTATTGCTCTCATCCCAACTTTTTGGAAGAACTCGTGCGGAAACGCTTGCGACGCAGGCTGGTCATTTGCCCGCCATAGTCTATGGGAGGGTCATATCGCGAGTTTCTTATTATCCCACCCAGTTAGACCAACACTCAGCATCATACATTTGTAGGTCGTATAAGTTTTTCAAGTTGGAAGTCATTTCTATCTCTGTATTTCGACGCTATTTCATATTTTTGTATGATGATAAAAAAAAAGGTATTGACAACAGCAATAACAACAACAACGACAACATCTCATATTTAAACACTGTAAAATTAACTTGCCGAAAAAACTTGTTTTTTTTTTCTCACAGGTCATATCTCGTCGAAGAGATATGAAACTCATTGTGACATCAGCAACAATGGATGCACAAAAATTCGCCGACTTCTTTGGTAACGTTCCAACTTTCCAGGTAAGGGTGATAACTTTTGTTCGTAATGGTGTCCAACTGGAGTGGGTAAAAAAGTTCGTCAGTGTTTTGTGTCTTGAGACTTCACGTGCATCTATGTTTGTTTGTTTGTTTGATTCATGTTTTGATTCATTCAGTTGTTTTTTGGTGGTTACGACAAAAGGGTTTTCTTGCCAGCCGAGCTTGCAAAAAAAGGCAAAAGATTCTCAAACCATGAATTGATGAGGGTGGCTTTTACCCCAGGCTATAGTCACACTATACCTGATAGCTACAGTCCTGGACAAAACTACTTGAGAAAATGTTTTCATTAATGCGCACTACCTAACGCAACAAAACTATTTCCAAATCAACGGTTTTGCGTAAAGAACCCCCCCCCCCCCCCAGTTCAAAGTTGCTTCCTACAAATACTTAGGGATCCGGCTTTCTTTTGAAGACCCAACAACACTGCTTCCAGGGGGAGGGGGAGAGGGAAGAATCGGTCGGCTACGAAGTTTAGAAAAAATGCCCCCCCAAGAATGCAATTTTCTCAACAGTTTTGTCCAAGACTGTAGCTCTCACACGGGAACGAAAACCTTACCGGATAGGGCTTCTGTTTACACATAAGAACGGTGATTTCGGCGCGATTTCTGTAACGAAGGGAAGCTGTACCGCGCTGATCTCAAAAATGGAGCATCGCATATTGGATAAATTCGGTGCCATATTTAAGTACAGTGTGAACAGGTATTGGGACCGTACCGGGAGTGAATAAACAGAAGCAAGAACTGGAATCCACTGAGAAGGCAGAAAATATTCAGGAGTGAGGACGCCATCCGCTCCGGCACAATGTTAAAAGTGTGTGAACGACTTCTTCCAGTTCTGTGCTGGTACCTTTTCGTGTCAGCACGAAAAGCTGTCGATATAGTGTGAACTTATCCTTGGAATACCAGGTTTCGGACATGGCTTCGTCTCTTTGTTATCTTGCGTTTTCAATATGCTCTGTTTGCATTCTTCTGCTCGGTTGTGAAGAAGCGTTGCGCCCTTGCAGTCTTATTTGGCAAACAAATGAATTCTAGCCACTGCACTAGAAGAATACTTATCAAGCACTATGATTTACACCTTTCCAGTTCAGAATTAACCATAGTTACTAACTATGAACATTATCCTCACTACTGGGTAACTGTTCTTATTTTCAGATTCCGGGCCGAACATTTCCTGTGGATATATTTTTCAGCAAGAATGTAGTGGAAGATTATGTGGATGGTGCTGTTAAGCAGGCTTTACAGATTCATCTCACGCCAGCTAAAGGTATACAGCTCTTGCCTAGGACGTCAGTTATTCAACATTTCGATTCTTGCGATCTGATATGAAATGAGAGCGCGAAAACGCCCGAAAGGTAGACCTGCTCGCGCCACTGGCACTGACCATGTCATCATTGCTTAATCTGCTTTTCAATGGACTTAAAGCCAATACGGGGAAATACCAAAGAAGACGTCATACTCGTGCATGCTTTCCACGATGGTATAGTGATACTCGTACACCTAAAAAATCAGTTGTGTAGGAGCTGCTCGTAAGGTGAAGGTCTCTCCTGATTGGTCGGAGAAAACAATGATGTGTCAGTATTGTTTGGGGTCATGGTTAGGCCACTTCCGAGCAGCTGCTATACATGACCCTAAAAAATATGACTACAACACTTGATTTCTCCGTTGTTTTTCCGTTTGTACTGCCCCAAACAATGCTGACTAATAATTATTTTTCGGAAATAAAGGAAAGATCAACATCTCCAAGGATCAATGGTGCCATCGTTTGTTACATACTGTATGTGTTTCTTTTTTTATTTCCCAGGTGATATTTTAATCTTTATGCCTGGTCAGGAGGATATTGAAGTCACTTGTGACCTTATTACAGGTTAGTACAAGAAACAGTATTAAAACACATGTCGCTACGTATAAAAATACGGGGGGAGGGGGTTGTTTTATTTATTAATAACGTTATCCTTACCTGTTTATTCCTTTAGAGCGTCTTAACGAGATAGACGAGGCACCTCCCTTGGCAGTGTTACCCATTTATTCACAGTTGCCATCTGATTTACAAGCCAAGATATTTCAGAAAGCCCCGGATGGAGTCAGGAAATGCATCGTTGCAACCAACATCGCAGAAACTTCCCTTACGGGTGCGGAAAATCCTTTTGTGGAGATAACCTTAGTGTACAACATGTGCAAGAATTGTCGAATAGTTTACAATTTAAAGTTCTTTTTTTATTGCTAATATCTTGTTTTTTGTTTGTCTTTTTTAGTTGACGGCATTATGTTCGTTGTGGACTCTGGATACTGTAAACTGAAAGTTTTTAATCCCAAGATCGGCATGGATGCACTACAAGTCTATCCCATCAGCCAGGTAGATAAAAACGATATTTTTCAATTTGTGTCCCACTGTGACCTAAAAATTACTTTTCTTGAACTGTACGAAGGCACGGGATGTTGTAAACTCGCAATACTTTTTTGTCGTCGGTGTCTTAATAAAGCGTAAATAACTGTCATTCAGACACGTTTTCGCTAGGAAAAATTCCTAGGAGATTGACCGGCGTTGTCCTGATTTGCGTAAGTGTAGCAAAAAGTCGTAGGACAACAGTCAACGTTTATTAAGTTGCTTGTGCGGGTAGCTATAACACATTTTATCATTCCATTCTCTTTTTTGTTGTCAGGCCAACGCAAATCAGAGATCTGGTCGTGCTGGAAGAACTGGACCTGGGTACCGACCTTTTTAACGTTTTGTTGTTGTTGTTGTTTTTTTTTTTTCATTTTTTATTTTGTAGAACACTCAACTTACTCACTTATAGTGGGGACATAAATAAAACGAGCAAAGCGAAAATAGGACGCGCCTTCTCTCTTCAGCACCCGCGCGTTTTTCGCATCATTTTTTACCGAACGACTGCACCACTATCTTGGAGCCTGGAACAGACTAACTCACTTATGAGATGTTGGCCGAATGCTTGAAGGGAAAAACTATATTTCCGCTCGTCCATGCCTCATTTGCCTCCTATTCATTCAAAGTTAGGCCTCATTTAGATGGAAAAAAGTTGTCTCCGCGGTAAAGAGGGTCAGCTTGAGCGAGAATTTATATGGGAGAAAAGTTGACTCCTTTGCCATTGAAAACAGCGCTCGCGCATGCTCTGACTATCTCACCGTGACCGAGTTGCTTGGGCTGGGTGAGTCAAAGTATCAGGGACCTTAAGCAACGACGACGACGGTTGTGAAATCATCACTAAAAATGAATTTGCGTCCTTTCAAACTTTACTGCGTCTATTTGGAACCGCTCAATTCCTCAAATGTAGGCGACTTTTCCTGGAGTTAAATTCTTTAGGGCTTTATTCATGTTCAAATAGAGAAGGGACATTTTGTCGTTGTATGTCCACGTCCTCCATAAAACGTCGCATTGGGAGGTTTCACGTCGTATTCGTGCAGTGGACGTCAAAGAAGTGTACTAAAAAGCGTGATGCACGTGCAGAGCAGTTGTTTTTCTCATAAAACCAATTGTTTTTTGACGTTGTTGCTGTTGTCGTCGTCGTGGCTTAAGGTCCCTACTAGCCCGGCTGAGAGGGTGACCCTACCGTCGCCTTCTAGGGGAGCAAACGTTTTGTTTCTGATGTAAGCGGGTCGCTAAGTTTTTGTAAGGAAATATACTAAACTTTGGCTCCTCCAGGGTAGCTAAGATAGGTGAGTGAACCATTTAGCCGGGAAAAGTTTTCTCCATACAATCGGGTCCTTTTCCTTTCCTTACAGCAGACGCTTATCTGATCGTTTGTTCTTTGATTTGTTTTGTTTTCAGCCAGTGCTTCCGTCTGTTTACCGAGAGTTCCTACAAAAATGAGCTCTTGATATCCACAGTGCCAGAAATTCAGCGAACAAACCTGGCCAATGTGGTTCTCCTTCTCAAGTCACTGGGAGTGCAAAATCTGCTGGAGTTTCATTTTATGGATCCACCCCCTCAGGTACCCCAATATCCACATACAAATTCTCCAGACTGATCTCCACACATTTTCTCAGACTCAGTTGAGAGAATCTGATAAAAGATCAAAGCATTTCCCTGTTGATAAAGTTATTACTTTCCATTCATATGCAAGGAAAAGTTCACGTTTAGCTGGTTCACTGAAATAGAAGCCATGTAGATGTACATAGCTTTTTAGCGCCGTATATGATAGATCTCATTTGTTGAAGGTATTGAAAAATGATAATTGAGCTTAAAGAACTATTCCTCGATCATATTCAGCTATTATAATGTCTTGTTGATCGCTGATTGACAATCCTGTTTGTGGTGTAATTTTACTATTATGTAGCTAAGCATGCCGTAATCATTGCACTTCGATAACTTTGCTTCTAATTTGTACGTCGGTGACTTTGCAGGACAATATCTTAAACTCTATGTATCAGCTGTGGATTCTGGGGGCCTTAGATAATACAGGAAGTCTAACCCCCCTGGGACGTCAGATGGTAGAATTCCCTCTGGACCCCGCCCTGTCCAAGATGTTGATTGTAGCCGTGGATATGGAATGCAGCGACGAGTCACTGGTACGTATTATGAAGCTACGTGCAAACGGACGCAACAGCTCCCAATAATGTTAAGGGTCATTGGCCATCAATGTTGCGTCCGTTTGCACGGCGTTAAAAGTTTGACCGGTTTCAAACTTTGCGCAACAACATGCAGCAGGGTAACATCCAACAATGTTAAGAGTTGTTCGCCAACAATGCTGCCTCTGTTTGCGCGGGGGCTTAACGAAGTAGAAAGCTTGGTCCTCACTGGCATCATAAGCCTGAGCAAAAAAACATATTTTTGGCGCATACGAGAAAACCCAACCGATGTGACCGGAAAAGAGAGTTTTCGTGCCGAATTCCCTTGTTTATTGTTATTTCTACTGATCTTTAGAACTTGTACACTTTTATCCTCATTCTTAAGTTGCAGCGGGCCTCACAAGCGTGCAATTTTCTTATGCTTGTGTCAGTAGTTAGTACTGGGCTTATAAATGGAACATATCAGGACTTGCGTGTAAACAACCGCCCCCTCCCCCTCCCCAGAGGGGATGGCTGGACCTCTCTAAACAGGCCATGATGGGGTTATTGAATGTTGTTTTATACGATTCTCTACGTTTTTACTACCTCATCGGCTCATGAAATATTTTTGATCTCGTTTTGCAGACTATAGTATCCATGCTGTCAGTTCCAGCCATATTTTTCCGCCCAAAAGGAAGAGAAGAGGAAAGTGACGCAGCGAGGGAGAAATTTGCGGTGCCTGAAAGTGATCATTTGACGTTCCTTAATGTCTATATACAATGGAAAAGCAACAAGTAAGTCATACACTGTTTGGATCACCGGTAGCCTTGGATTGCTCGACTGAAATTCCCGGTAACTTTTCAGTCCCGAAATCAAATATTCAAATCAAAATCTGCGTGGGTCCTGGAGAACAAACCAGTCCAATTTTGTTTTGTTAACTGTAGTTTGATCATGTTATTGCAAAACCATTGAAACCTCGATTTGGGCTCATTAATTATCGGGACTTTCGATAACCGTGACCCAGCTCACCTGATCTGTTAAGATTAAACTAGTTTCAAAATACCCCTTTCTTAGCTTGTGGAAAAATCATTTAGTAACCCTCAGACGTCCCCCTCCGAGGTTTTTCTGAGTTTTTTCCTAGACGATCAAACATCAGTACCTAACATTTTCAGTAGCTGTTCGTTTATCCCTCGCGCGAATTTTGAGACCTGTTAAGTGATGGCCAAGCCACTTTTGTGTGAAAATACATGTTTCTTCGACTTCTTTCAACGATAAAAGTAAAGCTTGTGCATAAAATGATGCGTAGTACTTATTTATGTGTTGTTTTACATGTCGAACACAAGAAATTACGAATTCTGGCCGTCTTTACCTGCATTAGAACAAGTTTAGGACTGGGACACATTTCTTAGGGCTCTGTTTGACTTCCCTGGATGGTGCCCTAGCTTAACTATCCTAAACTGAAATGTTGGATTCTTTTGTTTATTGTTTTTATTTAGTTACTCTGCCCAGTGGTGTAATGAACACTTTATACACATCAAAGCCATGCGGAAGGTATGTATCAATTTATC
Organism: Porites lobata; assembly: GCA_942486035.1. Lineage (NCBI taxonomy): Eukaryota > Metazoa > Cnidaria > Anthozoa > Scleractinia > Poritidae > Porites > Porites lobata. The sequence goes on from CALNXK010000119.1 coordinate 1,365,975, forward strand.
ATATTTCTGCTCAAAAGGTGTGGTTAGTGTACCCTCTAAGGAGAATTTGCTTTAAGGAGGCTCTGATCTGTAAATGTTTCTCCAGCGTTTTCCTTTAAGGTTTTAGGGAAGCAAAAGTGATCTGACTACTTAGTAGTGTTTAAAATGATTTGACGACATTATCATGATGATGACTGCGAGCGATAATAATAACGATGGCGACGTTTCAATTGTATTACGTTGGGAATTACCAGCTTAAGCCGCCTCATGCAAAGGGACGCAACACTGTTGGCCAACAACTCCCAACATTGTTGCGTCCTTTTGCACACCCTGCTGTATGTTGTTTCATGTTCTTAAGTGTTGTTGAGAGTTGTTGCGCAAAGTCTGAAACCAGTGAAACTTTTGAGATATGTCCAAGTTTGCACGCAGTAGCAAAAATTGCAAGTGCAGACTTGGACATAAGTGGTTTTCTAACTGAGACTCATGCAATTGAAACTGCTTTCTTTTATTTTTAGGTTCGAGAGGTTCGTGGGCAGTTAAAGGATATCATGGTTCAACAAAAAATGCCCATTAAATCTTGTGGAAATGACTGGGATGTCTTAAGAAAATGCATCTGCTCCTCGTACTTCCACCAAGCTGCCAGACTGAAGGTTATTTATTTAATATTTATTTATTTAAATAAGCTACAAAGGGTACTGCTTTGAAATCGTAGTGCCGCATATCCATGACATGTTCTTTTTTTCTTGACCTTAAAGACGCTGTCTCGTGAACTAGCGCCAATTCAGCTACAAAAGGACGGTTAATCGAAGGTTTCAAACGACAAAGCAAATACAAACGAAGACTCGTTAAAAAGTAAAAGCAAAGTCACGTACCAGAGTGCCATAAACTGAAAGGCCTTTTCAAAATTTCAAAAAAGTTGTCTTAAGATTCGTTCACATTTCCCATGCTACTAACCCCTTACCTACACTCAGCTCCAATTAAAGTAAAATGTAATGCAACTTCTAGAAGGTCCTCGTTTTACTTTCTTGTGGTGGGTTTAAATCTCTTGCCCCAATAACTCTCATTTATTTGTGTTGTAGGGTATCGGAGAGTATGTAAACATGAGGACAGGAATGCCATGTCATCTTCACCCAACCAGTGCTTTGTTCGGCATGGGATACACTCCAGATTACATTGTCTATCATGAGTTAGTGATGACCTCCAAGGTAAGAAACCTGTTGGAAACTTGTGGCCACCAGTGGTAAAAAATACACTTGGCGTACGGACAATAGTTGCCATATGGCGGCTAGTGTGCTCTGAAATAAGTAATTTGATACACACACCAGTGGTTAGCTCAAAAACTTTGCTCCTCTGTCCACCGTGTACTTCCCTCGAAGGCATTTACCTCTGTCTTTTTTCCCTTTCTTGTTGTTCTGTTCCTATGCCTTGATATCTTCGCAATATAAATATTATATAAAGTGTGAATAAACAGCTAAAACTGAACAATGTGGGTAGCTGGCTAGGAAAAAAGGTACTGGTAAGTAGTAGCTCATATGATCAGTATTGCGTCAGTCCATACGGTGGAGCTCCTGGTTGCTCAACATTCGTGCATTACTATATACAGTGGAACCTCGATATAACGAAGGGGCTGGTAAAATATGTTCTCTGTAACGGGGTTTCCTTATATTGAGGTTTTTTTTCCAGATATTTTACTATTACTAGAGCGAAAGTATCGTTCGTTATGCCAAGTATTTCGTTATAATCGAGGTTCCAGGATAACAGAAATTGAAGATTTCGATTGTTGTTGATTAGGGAATGTGCTAAGGGCAATTTTTTTTACTGATCAATAAACAGGAATACATGCAGTGTGTTACTGCTGTTGATGGTTACTGGCTTGCAGAACTCGGACCCATGTTTTATACTGTCAAAGAATCCACCAAAACACGGCTGGTGAGTGGTATTTGAGGTTAAGGACGTTAAGCATCACGTTTACGTCAAACGGCAAACTCGAATTTGTATCACGTGACCAAGGTTCCCTTTGCTTGTGGCCTACTGTTCGTTATTTGTACACATAAATTAGTAGTTTCACGCAATTTTTTATCCATAAGAGTTTTCTGAGCCGTTTTATAATCTTCTCTTTTCTATTTTGCGAAATTCCCAACTTGAATCTGACGTTTGCCTTTTACTGTATACGTGAAGCTTAAACTCTTTATTAGTGTTGTTGAGAATCCCTTTGAAAATAAGGCTTACATCTTAGAAAATGCTTCACCTTTGCTATTTACCCATCGTCTCGCGGACTATGTCGTAATTAAAAAAGTTAAATCTCGAGAAGAGGTCGCGGCCTTAATTTTACCACCAGAATAGTATCAACAACAGACAGTTCTTGAAGATAGAGCTTTAAGAAGGTATCTTGGTGACAAGATGATAGAAGACAAGCAAGCCACTGGTATAAGTAAAATCAGACCCGGCCTTTGTAGCTCTGAGTGGCCATGTTCTAGCATTTCAAAAGGGAAGCCCAGGTTGATACTCATTTTCTCTTTACGAATCATGGCGTTAGATACTACAGAATACCGACAGATTATCCTGCTGACGCAATAGGAGCACTGGCGCCGAGAGGCGTCTTTTCTAGTCTCCTCTCGGCTTGCATTTTTATAAATTTTACTCAAACAAATTAACCTTGGTAAGCTTTAAAAGACATCAACTTTCCTTCTTTTATTAATGTCATTTCTGTTTTCGTTTGTAGGAGAAAAGAAAGCGTGCTAGGGAAGATTTATCAGCTATGGAAGAAGAGATGGCAGCCGCAAGTGCGCAGATAAAAGCTAGAGAGGAAGAAAAACTTGCTAAAGTCACTCCTTCAGTAAGGTCAGTAAATTGCATTTAGTCTTTTAATTTCTCTGAGACGAATTGTTCTCTCCTGTTTTAACCCTTCCTATCTATAAAGTGGTAGTAGAATTTACCAAATTTGAGAATTGTAGTAGCAAATTTTGCAAGTGTTCGATTAAAACAATTGTACTTCTTAGCCTTCAAAGTTACTACTGAGTGTTAATAGACTTGCTTGCGAATTCGCGAGTCTTTTGAAGTCTACTGTAAAGAGTCACATTTCATAGTTTAGAAATTTAAGCTTTAAACTAACGTACTGCATTTCATTTTTGGCTTTCAATCACAGGTCTCAAATTGTTACACCAGGACGTAAAGCCCCTGCAACTCCACGCCGTACCCCTTTCAGATTTGGTTTATAACTTCAATTCAAATACATACCTCGCTGCAGACTATCACTTTACTCTGCCACACAAAGTGGCGCTAACAGTGCGTCCCGGAACCTGCTCACTATATTTTCTATGACTGTACTTATTTTGTTTGTACTTATGGTAAGCGATAGTTTTAGCGCAGAAACTATTTGGCTTTTAACAGAATCATTGTATCTATGCCCAGGCTTTTAAAATACAAATTGTGTGTAGTCTCCATTTTGTCACTGATGGTTTGTCATTACTGACTTTGTTTTCGTCTTTGTTTTCATTTGTTACAAAATGACAAGAGACGCTGTAATGTACTTTGCAGAATTGTAAATAAACTGTACAAATCGCGCCATTTTTAAAGATACGCTTAGCTACGGCTGGACCTCGTCTTAGTATGGCAAAGAGTAAACCACACTTTACAACACTCTGTCTGAAAACCAGCGGGGAGGTACTCCTGTAATCAGTAGCCTGTAATTTTTAAGAAAAGGACTGCCGATAATTCCAGCTCCGGGAATGGATGGGTTTCAGTTCTCATTTAACCGGGTTTACCGCGGCGTAAACACCTGTGAAGTTTTTCTTTGTTTTCTAGCTATTATTTTCCTTTTGTGTTGACTTCTTAGTGGCTTCTTTGTATTCATTGTTTTTATAATACGTCACTTGTGAGTTTCACAGGTTTTTACACTAAGGATGAGCCGTTTAATCCCCCCTTCACTCCTAGAGTAAAACGGAGTATTGTATGGTGGTTCCAACTGTTTAGTCTGTGGTTTCACTTCTTTGGTTTGAACATTCAAATGAAAGCTACTTTTTAGTACTGTAATATACTACTATTTGCCTTTCTGCATTTTACAAATTGAAATTAATTTGGAATTTTTGTCGAATTTTTACTTGCACAGTTTTGGGGATAAAAGGGCCACTTATCCTTTAAAAAGACTAAGGCTAATTCTACAATGCTTCACTGACTGGTTGTTGTCATATTGGGTGAAGAACGTGTTTCATTTGACACAAGTTGCACTTGTCTCGTTCCCCAAATTCAAAATGGCTCAGGGCACTAATACGGCTGTGAATAGCCTAAAACTGTTGAAACCTAGTGAAAACTTGTAACGGTAGAGGCATTAGCACTGGAAACGTTTCCCACAGAAAAAGAGGATTACCTCAGCATCAAAGTTCCACTTATTCCCAGGAATTTTCATGTTCCATTAAATAGAATATGAAAATTAGATTTTACATCCCAACCAGAACCTTCCAAACTCTTGTTTGTAAGTTGTAAAGATCACATAGTAGTATTAGGCCTGCCAATTTTTCAACAAGATGAAACTAACTTGCTTCAGCAATGAAAATATATCTAGCATCATTTCTTACATAACATTTAAATTATCACTGGTGTCACCTCAGGTATTTCTGAGGTATCTTTACAACAGCTACTTGCGGTGAAATAACAGTTTCAGGGATGACTGACACAGTTTCCCACCTGTCCTCTGTCACATTGTACCGCTCAACACTGTCCAGTGTGTTCAGAACTGAGCGGCCATTTGACCCACCAAATATATAGACGTGATCTTCGGTGCCTGCAACACAACACCCTGCCCGGGGCACAGCAAGGCCAGATACCAGGGTCCATTCATTTGTCCTTGGGTTATAGATCTCACATGTGGTGTGCAACCTGTAAGTTACCCCAAAGGAACCACCAGCCACTATGATTTTCCCACTGAATGCTTGAGCTGCTGGCTGTTGTCGTGGCATTGTCAAATCTGGCAAAATATGCCATGTGTTTGATGATAAGTCGTAGCGTTCACAGCTTCTAAAGTTTTGTCTGTTGCCGCTAATAACATAGATAGAGTCATCCAATACAGTTGCGGAGTGGTTATCACGTGGAAAGTTCATGTCTTTAACACAATGCCACTGGTTATGCAGTGGGTCATAGCACTGTGTCTTGCTCAATATTTTATCAAAACGATCCCTTCCACCAATTACAAACAACTTGTTTTGCACTGAAACAACAGCACTGAATGAAACTGGCTGTGGTAGGTCAGCTACAACACAATTCCATCTGTTTTCAACAAGACTGAACTGACAGACATGAGAATGAGCAGAAACATTTCCACTAACTCCACCAACCAAATATAAAGCATCTTGGCAGACTGCTGCACCATGACCATGACGAGGAAGATGAAGATCGGGTAGCGTTACCCAAATGTCAGGCAAGGGCAAGAATGCCACAAAACTGTTTTGTAGTCGTTGTTTTAAGTACGATTTGTCTCCTCCCGAAAGTATTATTGCCGTTTCAAGAGGTCCAGTTCGAGCAACATGAAAGTGTCGATTAAGGTTGAATTCACTTGCCGACACACTGACATTGTTTATATTAAGTAAACTGTTCAAAGGGATTGAATTATTTCGAAGAAATTGGTCGCTCATAATCATTTCATTAAGCTGCTTTTCAGCTATTAAAGGTAATCTCACATTCTTAAGGACTTCAAGGAGTAATTCTTTCCGCATATGAGGATCGTGTTTTACCCAGGAAACTGCCGAGAGAAACACTTCAGCTTCATTACTTACATTAAGCTCGTCACGTGTGAGTAATTCTATGAATGACTCGTAATTCAAATCACCAAATGCTGCAGATTTTGCAACTTGAGTAAAGTTTTTATTAATAAAGCAATCGCACGATTTCTTTAACAACGCACAGCCGTACTTTAAAGAGAACGCGTGCAGAGAGAGGCAGTTGGATAAACTGATTGATTTTTGTAAAACTAATGAAGCATTCTCTTTCAATGCTGGAATGTGAAGGTAGTCAGCAGCCATAACCAAATTTTCGGCATTTTTCAAACAGATTTCCACTTCACCCAGGTAAAGGAATTGTAGCACTTGTTCCATCTGAAAATAGTCCCGATCCTCTAATATCACGATACCACTACGTTTTTCCACAAAGTCGTCAGAAAAAAGAGCTTGAAAATAAGAGCTGCTCGCAGAAAGAACGCAACGGTGAGCTGGAAAGTTGCATCCGTTGACCCTCAAAACAACATCACAAAGGCTGTTTTTTTCCCTTAACGTGTTGAGAGCTTGAAGAATACCTTCCTTGAAATTACGGTCAATTGTTCGGCATCCTTGTTCCCTTTTACCTGCCATGTGAAATTTGGCAGAAATCAACCGAGAACGATAAACTTCGTTCCTCAAATCGAAGTGCCCCGGGAGATTGGAAACTATTTTGGGCATGAGTTGTTCCGCCTTCAGGGATCATTTGCATTTGTAGTGATTGTTGATGCTTACTAAATTTGGCATAAATATTGATAATCAGGGCTATATCAGTTAACAGAAAATCAGCGTTTCAATGACATCTATGCATCTAGTCCCTTTGCTTTCTGTTAAGCTGCAAAAATAATCGGGATCCATGGAAGTTTTAAGGGTAGAGAAAAACAAGGGGCTTCAATAACAGCCACAGGATTTATTGGATTGGACTGGACTACCATAAGCTTGCATTTACAGCCACCTCGCACTGCTTCCCGTTACTGGGGACATGTCATAAAATGATCCCAGTGACACGGAATGATGAAAGGCAGCTGTATACACAGGTTACCAATATCATTGATTTGGGATTTTTCCTGCAGGATTGTTTAAGTTCAAGTATTGGTTGGCAAGAAAAAAATAAAGCTGAATGGGTTATACACTGGAGTTAAAAGTGACCATGTTCATGAGGAAGGTTCACGTAATGGAGCCCTTACAATGCAACTACTGTAACCTGGGCCACTTAGACAAAGTTGACAGATCGAAGTTGGTTGTCGGCCAATCAGCAGCCGGTAAAAATACAATACATTCCACCAGACAATGTTCTTCTATTTGAAACTTTACTTTTAACACCCAGGAGACACATTCGGTTGACAAAAGCTGCTATTTTGTCATCTACCAGCAATTTCTTTGCTACAATTGCCACACATTGCAATAACCTGCAACCTCAAGTAAAAAATATAACAGCTACTAATGCTTACATTTTTCAGCTTTCTTTAGCAGGTTCAAAAGGTCACATCTCGGTTATAATTTTGATCCATGTTGTCAATTTCATTTTGTGATAATCATGATTGAGAACTAACTTCCTTAGAATGTATTGTTATTTTCCTGTCATCCAATTGGTCAACTTTGTCTAGGTGGCCCGGGTTATAGTAGTCAGACTGTAAAAGGTCGACATAACTAGGTCCCTTGCATCATTAAACACAAAACTTGCTAGCAAGGTCAAAGGATAAGGAAATAAAGAATTTTCCACCCCAAATGTATTTTTCCCTCATTTTGCAACCAAATCCCCTCCCATAAATTAAAAAAGATGTAAGAAATCTTTCCAGGAAACAATTTTATTGTATCTTAAAAAACAAGATTACAGCTTGGCCTCTTTTCGCAACTTCTTCAGTTCAGTTTTGAGCACTCTGTTTTTCTGTGAAAAAAAAAGAAAAGAAAAAGAACTTGTAAACAAAAAAATTGTGAAATTCAACGCAAAAGATGAAAGTTAAAATTTTCTGTATTAAGATATATTTTTCTGCCTTAGATTTATAAGCAGATTTTGGAAAAAAGAAATGAAAATTCTAAATGTTTGTGATGTACTCACAAGTCAAGAAAAAATTAACAACAACATTTACACATAGGGTCTATAGCTAATCACATCATTTAGGCGCTATAACTTCTAATCTATAGGATATTCACAAACAGAAGATATAAAAATAGGCCTTCAAATAGGCAAACAAACGAACTAACGCATTGTATTTCATATGTGCAGAATTTTAAAAAAATACATTTTAGTAAACTAAATTGTAAAACATTATGCACTTGGTTTGGCTCATGCAAGGTTCACCTTCCTTATCAATACCCGCCGACATCCATTATTCCTATCTAAGCCAACCCAAATTGAATTACCCATTTTGAATTTATCCAGACACCGTACTTCACGGGAACTTAATTCAGCTTATGTGAAATTCATGTACATGTATGGCCTCTGAAACAGACCTAAGGAATGATTAGTAAGTTGTCACAGTATTGTTTTACATCAACTTCAACCATGTTTTATATAATGTAATTTTGTAACAAAGGTGCATCTTTATAGCTCATAAAAGCTCCAATGTGACCCACGCTTTATTCAGTGCCTTCTTTCTCAATAACTGAGTGATTTCTTGTTTGTGGCAGGGTGCAAAGAAAGTCATTTTTAAGCTTGCCATTCGGGCATGCTGTACCCAGCATTTACTAGCCCGTACACCATTTCAACTAGCCCCAAAAACTTTTTGATGAGCAGAATTATTGATTTCACAGTTCTTCTGTAATATTATTTGAATACCTCAAAAAACTACTCTTGCCCATCAGGCAAGCTAAGAACAGAATTCACCGGCCCAATAGCAAAATCTACAACCCCCATGCTATCAGACACAACTTTCTCTGCATGCTGGTGCTGATTGGTTGAGAGTTTTGGTCAATGAGAGTGCAGAGCATGGAAATGGCATGATGGTTGTACAATTAATACTCTTTTAAGTGCATGCAATTTTCAGAAAACTTAAACAGAAACTTTAACAACAAAAGCTGTCAATGTTATTGTATAAAACAAATAGACAACAACAATTTATTTTTCTTGGTCTATACTCTTATTGACCGTGGCAATGATGTCAACATGTTCAAAACTTTGCAGTAAAACTACTTGCCTAAGGCTCATGGTTCCACTTGAGTTTTGAACATCTTGACACCATTTCCAAGGCTCGAAATAATTTCTGGAGAGCCTTCAGACACGATGACCAGCCAAATTCATTTTAGCTCGGTCACTTATCGTTTCTGGCCGGTCAAATGTTAATTCTTAAAACAAGGGCCCATTAACCAAAAATGGCTTTATATATTCCAAAAACAGCTGTGGGTTCAGATTTTTCGCGGGGTAGAGGGGCCGCGAAATTTGTTAGAAATCTTATCTAATACATGTCGATACAACATATTTGAAACTTATCTCGGCTGTTGGGGCTGTTAATTGCCGTCACGTTCATCCCCACAACGAGCGAACAACGTTCCAAAACTACCAGGCATAAGTTATGTTGGGAACTGGGCACTAGTCATGATGTTTTAAAAAGCTTTGCCATTGGCTCATTTCTCGAGCGCTTTGTAGTTAAAATAGCAAGTGATTATCTCTGTTAAAAAACTTTAAACACACTTGTCAAATCAGCGCAAAATCGATCGATTTCTAGCGAAATTTGTCCACAAAATTCCACGAAATCGGCCACTTTTACCTATTGTTTTTCGGCGAACTTAGTCTCGAAAATTTCCGCGAAATTCCCGCGATATCAGCCGATTTTTTCGCGAATCTCTCTAAAAATCCCACGAAACTTGACTTTTTTTCTCCACGACCGATCAGATGCCCTGTGTTGCTTAACTCATAAAAGTGAAAATATTCTTAATTTTGTGACCAAAAGCGCGTGAACCCCAATGTCTGTTTCAATGCGTGAATTGTAAACAACGTTTCTAGTTGTATTTCACCCAGGATTTCAGATCAACGTTTTGCAATGCACAGCGACTCGCTACATACTTATAACAATTGAAACAACTGATTTCATTTTCAATACGATCGATTGTGACCAGTCAACATGATCGGCAAGACGAAAAGTTGACTGGTCAACTCCCCAATCAGTCCGGACATTGTCCGTTGACCGGCCGTTATTTCGAGCCCTGCATTTCTATTATCAATAAGAGTGCAGAACATGGGAAATTGTTGCTTATTTGTCAATTATACCCTTCAACTCCTAAACCACGTCATGGTGATTATCTGCCACCCTAACAAACTGTGCAAAATGCTACCAAGTCGACATTCAAAAGAAACCTCATAGAAAACTGTCTATTTCTCAGGGACACTGAATACAACTGCATGTAAAACCTCTTCACTCTAAGGCCAAGTCAAGGTGAGATTATTTGTCAATCTACTTTTTACATTTGCGGACAAAATCCTACTGCGTCACCATTCAAATGAATTGACTCAGCCAAAACTTTTGCAAAGCATTATTTTAAGTATTTACATTATTTCTTCAGCCAATTTTACACAAGAGAAATTTGAATTTATAATATTTTTTTGGCCACATGACAAGCAAAAGGGTTTAATGTCTGGTCAGTTGCTACCACATACAATGTAACCCTGTTGATGCATACAATAATGCCATATGAATTTGCCCATATTGGTAGGGTGGTTGTATTACCAACGTTAAGTTTTGTTTCAAGCGATAAAGACGGATTTGTTGTAACTGCACTTCAAAACGCAGGGCTCAAAATGTTGACTGGTTGTGAAAACTTTAGTAATAAAAATTACACTCCACAGAAACTGCACTTACAAAAATGGACACCCAGTAAGAAAGACGGTTGTGCAGTGAAATATTCAGTACACTTCATTAGTTTCGATTTATAATAATAAGCACACCCATCCAAAAAGTATACTACAGAAATATAAAATACTCCACTAACAATAGTAGTACAAACCTTTTGTTTGGCCAGCTTAAGTTTGAAGCGATCAAAATCAGTCAGAGTAGTTCGCTTCTTCCTTGTAGCAAGCTTCTTGGCCCATGCGGTCTTTTCCCACTTTTCTAAGATCTCCCCCTTCTCAAAGGCTTTCTTAACTGGGCCACTTTTGGCTGATGGTCCCACCTTGATTTTGAAGTCAGTGAGGGAAAGATGCTTGAAATTTAGGGCCTTGCGACAGACATTGGTGCACGGTCCATCAATCAGGGCCTTTTACAAACAGAAATTACCATTTCAGTTATAAAGAAATTCACTAAAATGCGAAGTACCCAGAGATCTACATGTACAAAGTGATGGATGCAGCTTACACATCACCTGGTTAATCGATATTTGTGATTTAAAGTGAAGGTCAGTGAAAAGATACTTGGTATCCTTCTCAAAACCTTTTTTTCAATAAGTCCAAATTTTGATTTCAAGTTCATTCACAAGTAGTCCCAATACACTAGGCCAATAAACAACTTGAAACCTCGCAAGGTCAAACTCACTCGATTTTGGTCCACCACATCAACGATCACACAAAGTTTGCCTTCATCAGGTCCAGAGTTAATCAGAGCCACACGGCCAATTTCAACCAAACGTTTATACACCTGAGGAATTTATCAAGAAAAGTTGAGCACAGTTAGACATTACTCAACAGAGAAATTTTATCGAATATTTTGGTGTGTTTTCACACGTGTACTCACCATCTTGAAATCGGCGAAAAAGGCCGTCGATGTTACAGGTCCCGTATGTAGCGAGAATCGCAAAGACATGTGGGTAATTTTTGGTTTATCGCCGCTGACAATTTTACGACCGCGGATTTCCGAGGATTTTCCGGGATGGACGGACGGTTTGACGGATTTGACAGTTTAGCAGTACGTATCATAGTTTCCGTCCAGAAAAAAATATGTACCTGTTTATCCACAAATCTTTTACCAAGTAAAGTCCTCCTATCCCAATTCTGTTATCAAGAAACATGAATTTAATAAGCTATTTTAAAAGCCATGCAATCGAATTTAACAGTGCCGGTTTTTTGACAAGGGATCATGATCTTATTACTCGGCATGCTCTTGTTAGTGAGAGAACTGTGTGGGAGAGAAGCAAAATCTTGTTAACTGATTTTGCTCATTAAGGGTAATTCCAACATAAGAGCTAGTTAGCATCTTTGGTGAAGGTCCACGGCTCCGCGAGTGATTTCTAGTTTCAGTCATAGATTTTGTACATAACTTGAATGTGTGTTTACGTTACTTATTGGTCTTGATTGATTGACGAGGGTTTGCGATCTTTTACCATAAATTGGGCGGCCAAGCTGTGATTCTTCATAGTGGATACAACAGGCTACTGCATTCACGACAGCTCTGCTAAATGGTGCCAGTATCGATAAAAAGCTACACATTAAGGGAACTCTTAATTTATTACTCGCATGTTCTTCTTTTTGGTCTCGAACTTTTTCGTTGGGTTTAGCTGTGATATTCCACAAAGAAATTAGGTATTATTTTAAAAAACTCCAGGTTTAAAAGATATAATGGAGTCCACCTACAAGGCCCTCCTGGGTGGTACTCCTGGGAATTCTTGGTGGGGGCGTGCCGCCCGGTTCTTCAAGTCCTGACCCGATTTCAGACTAAAAAGTGTAATTTTCCACACCCTTTTTCAGACTAGACCTATAAAATCCATACCTGTTGTCAAACCTGGCCTTTAAGCAGAAATTATGTTATCATTACTTAGATTATAGCGCAAACAAAAAAACTATTCAAATCCATTTCGAATTTGCATATTTCTCTTTCTTACTTACTCATTTGGAATTGAAACGGTAAAAGTACGTTCATACACTCCATAGTTCCCTCGAAAACAATACCCGATTCCAGATTAAAATGGGCAAAGTGTATACCGGTTTTCAAACCAAGACGGCGCAAAAACCCCACCCGATAGGGCAGCACATACCCAGTATGGCTTATATAAGGGAGTACCCCCCCCCCCCGGAAAGCCCTTCGCGTGATCTCCAAAAAAATACATACTGCTGGCTAAAAAACAACACCATTTAAAAGTCACGTATCCAGAGCTTAACATTGCTGGATTGTACGGTTATTTAAAAAATGTATCCACAAGATATTTCGTGATCTATGAAAAACCGCCGTTTTCGTCTCGAAATATTCTGTACGTTAGTGAGTATCGCCTGCCGCATATGTACAATATAGTTGTTGTTGCTGCTGCTTTTTTTCTCAGAGCTTTGACTAAGAGGAAGTTTACTTTGAAGTACAAACTCTGTAATTTACAAATAGATCAATCATCATAATTGTCTTTCCACGACCTTAATATTCAAACGCTGTACTGGAATTCAGAACATTAAAAACCTGTGCCGGCCTAGTATTTGTAAAAAAAGCCGCTCTGAAATATTCGACCAACGACGTAAAGAAAGCTCTTAGTCAGTCATAAACAAAGAAACACAAACAAGCACTCCACACGAATATCAGCTTCCCTTTACGGATTAGCTCGGCGCTGTTTTCTGTGGTATACTGTATACCGGACGTTCCGCGTGTTAATTGTGTTTTTCAGACTCTGGGTAATCACTTTTTAGTTTTGGAGTCTGTGGATTATTTACTAACTTACATTTTTCTTACTCTAAATATACGCTTACACGTAACTATCTTGGAACAGACAATAACATTACAGGTACAAGATCTCACAATTTCTACGTCTATATGATAGGCGTTTAATTTTTTAAGCCTCCTGAAATTTTGATGCTTAGTCATTCGAGGGCGGCTCAGTACTTTATTTATCTGGGCGGCGAGTGACGAAAAAAGTATAGAGAATGCAACCGATGACTTTTATAAGAGGAAATGACCACTTTTTTCACTCTTTGAAATACCGAAAGAAAACAAGAGTTCTTCACGCAAAGGAATAAAATTGCGTTGTTCCGTAAAGCTTTTGATAGGATGTACATCACATATTAATTATTCGGTGAAATGTGGTCACCAGAATTATCGATCCTCTGGTGAGTTTTCACGTCAATTATCTCCCTTTTGAGTTTGACTAAAAACATTTCTTTGAGTTTAAAGAAAACATTTTTACTATTATGGACTCCTCATTTATCGCCGGCTTTCTGTACCAGAGTATGATGTTCGTCTTCAGTTAAGACACCCACACACAGACCAGCAATTCAACTGCAAACTGAGCGGAGGGGTACGTTAAATAGACTTAGGGGAAAGAGTAGACAGGGAGTGGACGAAACAATGGGCTGTGACCACACAAGCCGCCAGCAATTTTTTTCGATTTTCTACCAGGCCGCATTTATCAAAGGGTGGAGAACGTTATCCACTGGATAAGGCACTTGGTTGCCCTCATGAGCTAATATTTATTCTCTGGACAGTGATTGATCTATGCGGTCGTTAGGGCCATCCATCCAACGTTTGATCAACCGGGGCCAGAAGGACATGACGCAAGAACTGGCGTTTGAATGATCTTACTTTTATTTTTTATCCGGAGTTTGGCAGGAAATGTTATTATCCCATGGTCGTTTCCCTACTTTGGCCGTGTACTGAGATTTTAGCTTAGGCCCCATTTCAAAAATTGAAAACTTTGGAAAAAATGCTTACCCAGTACGTGAAGTCAACAATTTTTTAAAAAAACCGGGCAGGAATTAACGCTTTTAAATCTTTAAAACTTCCAACTCAACTTGGGCTGTTATGATTCATTTTAAGTATCTCTAGTATTTCAAAAACAATGTATTTCGAAACTGTCATAAGCCCTGTAAATTCACAAGGGGTCGATATTAATTGTTTTGAAATTCCCACTGAAATAAATGTTATATTGCCTTTTAAAAAATAGATCCAAATTCGTCGCAGGTGACAGTAACAAATTTATAGCTGGTCCGAGCCAAATTGTATTTGCCTTAAATCCACCATATGACAGGTCGAGGTGAACAACGCTTGGTTTTCCTCATACTTTTTAAAATATTTTACATTTATGTTTTTATTGGAAAATTTTGTAAAACAAGATGAGCTCACTCTCTATAACTGAAGGGAAAAACACAGAAGAACCGCTGGCGATCCCTGGGTGCAAAAAAACAGAAAATTATTTACCAATTAAATTTCGGTTAGCAAATCTGTCAGATGCCGAGGCCATTTAGAATTTTAATGAAACCAAAGAGTATATTTTAGCCGGAAAAGATAGAGTTTCGTTTTTAATTGCTGCCTATAAGTTGTCTTTATGATGAATAGCATATCTGCTATTAAAGAAGATAAAAGCGAATTTCCGTCGAGACACGCGCCGAATCAGCCGAATGCATTTGCACTTGGCAAATAAACCAATTGTCTTTAGTAAATCGCTCGGTTCCGGCCTCTCTTCAGAGGTTCATTTGCATTAAAACTACTTCATGAGAGGCCGAAATGTGAGCAGATGTTGGAGCTTGACGTGCACATATTCAAATTCGCAACTACGCTGACGCTTTCAGTGTCAGTGCTGTAAGGCTTGTCTGAGAATAATGCATTTCCAAAGGCGGTCGCAACAACACTTAATCGGCCAAAGAAAGATCTACATCAAGGGGGTAAGTTGAATGTTTTGAGCTTAATAGTTTATTGCTTTGCTCACGGTTGCTTGAAAGGAAAATTCTTTCTAAACTGAACTGACAAACTTCCGTCCAGTCAACTAGTCGATTGACAAATTAAAATTTATGGCACAGCAATTAAGACGCTAAAATTTAAATACTCAGTATTTTTTAAACGTACAGCACACCCGCCATTTTGACTCCAGTACAGTGTATAATCTATAATCTACTATACTTTAATTTTCCTCACGGAGGGTATCTCTGCCTCGAGAGCTCTCCTCGAAGTTTATTTCTAATCAACAAATAATTAATACACACGGTATATTTCCTGTCTTTTACGAAGCGCTGGAAAATCTTTAATAAATCAACCACTTGTAATCGCCATGAAAAATAGTTGTTATTTTTATGCGAAAGCGTTAATGAATTAACTCAAAAGCATCAAAGTTGCTTGCATGCAAAACCAATATCATTTTTGAAAAATGGATTAAAGTGGAGAGGATTCACGGACAATTTATTTTACCACGCAATGTCTAAGGGTTTCTCGTCAATTTGCCAAGAGCGAAAATGTCTTGAAAGGTAGATTTCAATCTTATACTTTTCCTGAAAGTAATCGAAATTGAAATATTTTAGCTCAAACAGTATATAATCCAGTTTTTTTTTTACTTTTTAACAGGAAAGTTTAAGTTAATGTGGATCAGCGTCAGGTTGCTAGCACTTACCGCGTGAAAAAATCGCTGTCTGACAACAGGTGCCATTATGAAAAGCTTTTTCCGGGCGATAGCTGATACCAGTTGTCAAAAACATAGATCAGCAAGAAAGCAAAGAAACACAAAGGACTCCACCAGTGATTTGAATACAACAATGGGAGCATGTCTGGACTTGCAAAGCCAGGCCCCAATTAAGATTCTCCTTGTTCCATGTGAATCCCAGCCGCCTTCGTCCACAAGGTACTGGATTATAGACGCGCGGCGAGGCAAAATTCCTTTTCTTGGATCAAGTAGGTGCAAGATTGTTCAACATATGGGTAACAGAGTTACCGAACCTTTTCAAGGACAGATACTTACAAGAGAAGGGCGAACTATTATCGAAGGAATTTTAGCCGATGGAGCTAATGAGGGAGAGTATTTTGAGCTTGTATTGTTTGCGGCATCGTCGCGAGAACTAAATGGAAAGCTAAAAACATCTGGTAGCAATGCAGCGTTTTGTGGTATTCTTCAGCGAAGTTCGAGCGAGAAATCGGGTATATTCGAAGAAACTCATGACGCATTTCTGCATACTATGGTAGAAAACTACGAGATTCCTCAAATGAAAACTGGAGTAAAAGCGGGACAGAAAAAAATTTGCTCGTAAATTTTTAGTTTATGTAGGAATTTGAGTAACTAATATTACAAGTATCTTGCAGTTTACTTACTTTAAGGGCGTTTCTGTCTTTATCCAATATCTGGTTGACAATATTGTACCTTGACGTTCAGCTTACGTCAGATCGGCAAACTTTTACTTACTTGTTGACGTTCAGTGGAAAGTGTTTCAGTTCGACATAAGATGGAAGAGAAGCTATGGAAAACTCTGACTAAAACGTGACGTTTTTGACTTTGTCGCATTCAGTCAGATAGAACATGAGAAATGTATTGTCTAGGTTAAGGTGTTTGCAAAATAGAGCACATAGTTTATTAGAAGTGTAGTTAACCATATCAACAAAAGAGCGCTTTCAGTATTCAAGTTAAAATATATGCAATATTCACAGAGTATGAAAGCGGAAGTCTGACGATTAAAAACTATATTTTGATCTCTTGTTTTAATTATTGGTCTTTACTATTTCGTGTTCTTGAGACATTAACTACTGTTTCTGTGGAGTCTGCATGGTTGTTTCGCTTCAAGTCGTTTCGCCACATTAAAATTGAAAATAGCATGCAAAAACAGCCGTTTGGAACGTTTCGCCAGGAGGGGCGAAGGGAGCTCGAGACGGCAGTTTTCGCAGGCTACTTTGAAAAGTGTGATAAATTCTCGTATGAGAGTTAATTGGGGGAATTCGCGGGTCGGAAGTTATTTCACTTCTTCTCTAGATCTGTATAAGGCATCACAATATGTGGGAGTAAATTGAGTTAGAATATTATCGTATATTCATCAAATTCATATTGGACTGATGTAGTGAATAACATCCAGGAGAGATTAATGCTCGCAGGCTACAGTGCACCGACTGGCATGAAAAGCGCTTCAAAATTGGTGAAACGTCCTCATGGTCAGTGTGGCTGCATGCGCCCGGAACTGGGGGAAGTCTGAAAGTTTCACGTTCCAAGTTTCACTTTCTGAACTGATTTAGAGCTGAAAAACATGTGAAAAAGAGGTGTCAGCACGGAATTTAACCATGAAACGGAAAATCTCTAAAACCTGCATTACCCTAACCAACACTAAAAACCCGGCCATGGTTGGCTTTCAGTAGGAGTCAAGAGGTAATCTCCTTAAAAAAAAAAAAAAAAGGTTTACTACGGATGCCGTGCACTCATGATTTTTTTGTGGTCTCAATATACGAGACGAATTGCCAAGTCCCCGGACCAATCTTTCTTTTTGATTTTATACTACCTTTTTAAAGGCCAAAATTATCTCGCTGTTGAGTCATCTTTACCGCTTAGTGTTTTCAAGCTCTC
Source organism: Porites lobata (assembly GCA_942486035.1). Lineage (NCBI taxonomy): Eukaryota > Metazoa > Cnidaria > Anthozoa > Scleractinia > Poritidae > Porites > Porites lobata. Next base: position 1,383,845 of record CALNXK010000119.1, read on the forward strand.
GGTTAATACAGTGGAACTGAATTTCTTTATGAGCCTTGAGACAGCGGGTAGAATGTCTTTTTCTCATGAAAAATGTTGACGGTTACCTTAGTGGTTGACCACTCTCACCTTGGTACTCAGACCAAAAGACTTGGTTGAAGTGAACAAAGACACCGCAACACGTAAATCATGTTTTAATACTTTTTTGAGCTCAATAAACATGTTTATTTCCTATATTACACGAAAAAAGTATGTTGTTATCGTTATTGACTTTGAAAATTGCCCACCTGACGTAAACTAGGCGCGGCTACTCTGACAAACCAGTTTTCTATATTCTTTTAGCCTTCCAGGCTAAAGCGCTGCCAAAATTTGCCAAAATATACTACGAAAAATGAGTGATTAGTACTTTTCATAGCATTCGTGGCGGTCAAACCCCACAGTTGTTTACCGAGTGTGCACGCAAGATTACGTTAAGGTCGACACACACGAGGGATTTTGCTCCCGAAGCATGCTCCAGGGGCACGCTCCGGAAGCAAAGCTCCTCCGTGTTTATCGACCTTAACGTAATCTTGCGTGCACACCCGGTGATGTTTTTAATCGTGTTTAAATAAAGTTATCATTCATACTGACACGTGCAAAATGAGATTGGAGCATGCTCCGGGAGCAAAACCCCTCGTGTGTATCAGCCTTTAGAGAAAAGTGGGTGATACCACCATTTTTCTCCTAAGGCGCTCGGCTTTGGATGAACACAGATAAAATATACTATCAGTTTGCTAGATGGAAGCTCATATTAGCCAGGAGCAGACCCAAATTTAATGGTATTTAAAAGAGGCAGCAAAGCTGCAATGCTGCTCAAGCTAAAGCGTGAGTCAGAAATCACTTAACATTTTCGGATCCAAATCTTAGGGAATCGTCACGCGTTAATTCCTTCCTCGGAGAGAGGAAAGTACGACGAAGCCCTAAAAACGTATGCCAAGGAGACTAGAAGTTGAAGTAAGGTGGCGCTATAGAAAACAAATTACTCGGTCTGCGAACCGTTTAGTTTCAAAATAGGCTCCCACGCATTGGCTGCTAGAGGTCTTTAATTTTCTTCAAATCATGATCATAGACTCTGCGTGTTATAAATTAATGATCCTCATTGGGCGGTATGAACGTCCGTAATTACCGGGATCGATCA